>JZLH01S0624039.1:29270-48032 GCA_001188425.1 Eucidaris tribuloides | reverse complement strand
TCTTGTCGTGTGCAGCGACCGCGAGTTTTGTAGTCGACTGTGTGATGTGTGTTGGTGTGGATGTGCTTTGTGTTATAATGTGTGTGTGTTGTGTATGTGAATAATGTGGGTGTGCTGATGCTATCTGTGATATGGCTCTTTGCGGCAATCGACCCCTTGTGTCTACCTGGCTAACCTATGGGATTGGCCTTTATTATTGATCAGGTGGAATCCCAACTGGACATGTCGAGTCATAATCTTTCAAAATCGTTCACACACACAAAATTTTACTGTTTATTCAGAGGAACAGGTTTGACCAGGAATGACACCGGAAAAAATAACCACTATCATGGCGCCATCGAGAGTGACTAAATCCATTGTTGACACGGTTAACATGACGCAAGCACGTTCGCAACGGTATGTATTACCGTGCACTGAATGCAGGTGTGGTTCATTCGCCGTATGCGTTTGCTTGCGGACACAATAGAAACTCATCCCCGTATATTGCTCGCGCACAGTTATTGAGGGCAAAAATCAGACGCGATTTAATCAAGAATTCAATTCGAGGAAAGTAGAAACAATCTCATAACAAGGGGCGTTAGTGGATACTTTCGCGACGGATCAATGATGTTCAATCTGGCTAGGCAAATCGACCGCTGTTCTGTCGCAACTATTGTGGCAATCGTAGAGTTTGCTGAATGGGACTCCAAATTCTATTCGTGCGCCTGCTCAATCGACCGAGAGACAAAACGAGATGCGACTTCCATAAGCTGTTCCGCTGCACGCGATATTTCCTACAATAATTGACACATTGCTGCAAATATGCTTGGTCACAACCATCAAGCGGACGCGGCGGTTGCAATAGAGACGTTTCCAACCCTTTTACAGGCAGAACTCTACTCAACACTTTGAAAATTTTTCCTGTGTTCGGTGTAGCGTACCCGCTTGTCAGTGTTTTGGATTACCACTGCCCCATGCAGGTCGCTCTGCAGGAAAGTCAAGGAAAAGCTAGCACCGCCTTGAATGGAATTCGGATTTACCATGGACCGCTGTTCCATTGCCCCATGTTCATGCGCTTCCGGTGGCGTAAGGACGACCTCTGTTGTCGACTCGCAGCTACTTTTCAATGGCTTTCCACACCCTCACCCAAAACGTCCGCGTTCGTAGGCTACCACACCCTCACCAAGCCTATTACTTCTCCAAGCCCTGCCTGACCAAAATCAACAAACGAAAATGCTGGCCAATGTGAGCCAATACCATTCCGCTTATTGCAGGATGTAGGCCTACAACATGACTATCATGGCTAACCTCTAAACCACCAGAGGCAGGAAGATGCGGGAATCGAAGTCCATCATTTTACCTCTTGTGAGGCAGTGCTCAACAGACTTGAAAGACATTTTCTGTGTTTGCGATGTACACTCCTCTTGTACGGTTTTAGGGCATAATCCTGACGCCATGTAGATCCACTGTGCCTGAGGCGCAGAAGGGAATGGCGAAACTGATGAACTAATTGGCTTTTCGTGGCCGGTGATGCTATCGTGCGTGCACCTGTTTCCAGAAGGTGGCTTGTGTTTTGATCGGAGCAAACCAGGCCAACTGAAGCTATAACATTAACCCATCAACAACCCTACCAAGCTACCACAGATTGATGCCAAGTCCGGATCGCAATAATTGCCCTAAAACCAATCGCACCAATCTGGTCGATGTGAGGCAATTACCATTCCTCTGTGTTAGCGATAACCGACATGCCTATAATATGACCATCATGCCAAACCTTTTAACCATCAAACAACAGGGCATTATGCTGGTTTGATAGTTCATCAATTCTTCCTTTTTGTCTTGAAAGCGGCGATGGTTCGCCATCGATCTGAAATGTTTTCTTGTTTTCTGTTTATGCTCTGTAATTGTACGTTTGTAATTCCGTGCTGCCCAGTAGGCTCGCGTGCGTTAAGCGCTTCGCCACGGGTCGAAATCTTTGATGAACAAATTTGGGACTTTTCTTGGCCCAGAGAGTCAATTCCTGGTCGTTCGAACCAAGTTCCCCCGAAGGTTGTTTGTCTCTTGGAGAATGACCGGTATGTTGAGGCGACCACCGGTACCCACATCAGTACGCCAACCATCACCATCGACCCCGATGCCTGTGAGTCAGATAGCAAAACTACAAAACTAATCAGTCACTCTGGTCGATTGTGAGCCGATCTTTCATTACATTGGTCAGAGATATAGCCACAACATGACTATCATGCACTAAGCTTCTTACACAGGCAGGCAGAGAAGATGCAGCTTTAGAAATTCATCAATGTTTCTCTTAGTTTAATGAATTAGGTGCTCAGAAGACTTGAAAGCATTTCTGTGTTCTGTTTTATGCTCCTGTTTGTACGCTTTTAGGTATCCGCTGCCGCCAATGCAGATCGCTGCTGCCTGACGCGCAAGGAGGGGATGCGGAATCCTTGAGGACACATAATGCTTTCATGCCAGACGAGTCTTTCATGTGATCTGTTTCTGAAGAGGCCTTTGCTATAGGTAGCGGGACTGAAATGAACCCACCACTGTGGGCCTACCAGCGACAACACATCTCCAGTCACTGTCATAGTGCAGTAGTGATCGGAGAAACTTCAACCGGCCAGACGGACAAATCAGGAACGATGATGACCTCTCTATGGACTTTCCATGTGCGTCGATGTGTCCTATAACATGACGTTAAGCCAAACTGTCCACACCACCTCGGACACCAGGAACAAACGCGCAACATTGAAAATCGGGTGCTGTATCATCACAAAGGATACTATACCTTCATACTCTGCGAATGTTCTGAAGATATCAGCTTTGATTCCTAGGCTCTTTGTACGCGCCCACGTTTGGCATGTTTTAGAGACAACTGTCACTCCATGCAGAGATTATTCATGCCGAAAAGATGCAAGAACAGTTGCATAGCCCATATCTTGAAGAAAGATGGGTTTTTCATGGCCGCCCGCACTTGCGGACTTGATCAATTATTCCTAATAGAGCATTTATGTTTTTGAATCCGACACTGGACTACGTCGTGCACCCCACAACTCGACTTCCACTGCTGTCACGCTTAGTCCAACCCTTTATGTGCGACAAAATTTCGAGGATGCGCGAGGCCATTTCATGGATCTTTGCACCGACATGCCTTACCATATAACCGAAAGTCCAACATCTTTAACCATCAATCCCAGGAGAGGCGGGATTTGCTCGAATTACAGAGGTTTTATCCACTTGATCATCGCGGATGTTCCGAAGCATTTTGAAAGAGTTCCTCTGCGTGCTATATGCCTATATGTAGGCGGCGTCGACGATCTCGACAATCTGCCACCTTTGTCAGTCACTGTGGCTGAGTGCCAAAACGGAATGTCGAAAACTTATCTTGACGTGGAAAAACGGGCTTTCCTGCCGGTGGACTTGCGATCACTTTCTTAGATAACGCATTGTGTTTTGACGAAACACAATATCTGGAGTACACATCGTAACTGAAGTAAAATGACTTTGTCATAATTAGAATGTGATCGGAAGCGTCTGAAATTGTACCTCGCCATTATTAGCATATAGCTTCGGAATATAATGGAAAGTTAGAGTATCATATTACAGGTGCGTTTTATGAGCTAGTGAGTATATCTTTTCGATTGTTGCTGATCACTGGCGGAATTACTTTGGCGAAGTTGACGAGTTTTTTTTCATGGCTGAAATGGGAAGCAAAGCTTTTAACCTAGTCGACGAAGTTCGAGTACATTCAGGTATGATATATTAACACAAAGCAAAATGTTATGTAATATTAGATGTATTCGGATAATATATTCATATGAACCTTGTGCATACTTTCCGCAAATTGCGTGCTGCTATTCGGGCTCGCCAATATTAGGAACTGGCGACGTCAGGGACTACAACTGCATTGAATTACATATCGATCATTCGGAAAAAACAATGTTTTCTCGATGGGTGTTCAAGTTGTTGATATGCCTTCCTGATTAAAGAAATCACTTACAAAGGGGATCAGTCTTGAAAAAACATATAATAATTATACAGGCGTGCCCAGAAAACAAAAAACTAAAAAAGGGGTTATTGGCGAGAGCAATGAGGCGTTGATTGCAAAAAATAAGTTTACAAACACTTTGACTTTGCTCTTCTCAAATAATAGCATTACAGCAACCTATTCCAAACTCATGCATCTGTGAACACCATGACTTTAACATTTTAAAATGAACCATTTGTACGCTTTTTGTTGCTTGACCTGTGCACACCACTGCCATCTCTTTCTTTTCACGGAGGTGCACGCTGTCAAGCGGACTAAGCGTACAATGGTATCTCGACTTTCATGTTTTAAAGTCGTCGGGTACTCAGAATACATGCATGAATTAAGTTGTTAATGTATATTTAAAGAGTATAAGTCAAAAGTTTTATTTCTTGAATCATTTGATGAATTATACGGCATTGCGTTTCCCACAATAGCCTTTAATTTAGGGTTTCTGTTTTTTCTGTCACACACTGCTAGTAATATAGATGAAACTAGCAATCTGAATTGTTAGATTTATCAAGAGCATTCACACGAGCAGTTGAGTTAGCTTGGATAAGATTCTGTGAAATCTTCGCTCAATGGCAGGTATGCAAGGTATTCTTTTTGTATATATTCTTCAATATTTTTGCTGTCTTATTAAGTTGAAAGTTGTGGATGAAAGAAATCATAATCGATTTCCGCTTCGAGTTATTTTGTGTTGGGTCGACTGCCTGTATTTTGGATAAAGGTATTTAGCATTAACTCCTCATATTGTATTTATTCTATTGTTTGTAACCTGCTTACATTCAATTATTATGATATATTTATATACAAAAACTTTCTCGTACATGTTAGTAGACCTTACCTTATCTGTGACTTACATCAATTCATCGGGTGCGCAATCCAGTTTTTATCAAATGTCGGTATAGGGAGTAATCCCACCCCGGGGACATTCATCAGATGCAGGAGATCTTCTCGCAACCTCCATAATTATTTCGCCAGCACGATGTAGTTCAGTCCTGTGTCCTCAACCTGCTCAGATTGTCATCTGTGCCAAACAATTGTTTTACTCAAGAATGCGAAGTTGTGGTGGGGGTTTCTTTTTGTTGGTATTTGTGATTTTTGATTGTTTTTGATTTGATTGGGAGGTGCGCGCTGTGGTTGTGCCAGTGATTGTAAAGGCGGGAAGGTCGCGAAGGCGAATAGCGCAATATTTTGCAGCCAAAATTTTTTAATCCTACCAAAATTTGCCAGAGGCTCAACATTAGTGTCTGACAAGCGGTGAAGGTTGGGATGGGTCGCGGGTGATGTCCTGAGAAAATATTTCGCTGAAGGGCAGGTATAATGCGTACATTTTGACAAACCTATTTTTTTGTCATGCGTCAAAAATTGTAATCCTGTTTAATTTGCCAGCCAGAGTTTATAGACACATTTCTTGACAAGCGGTCTTTGAGTTAAAGGAAGGGGCGAAGGTTTGCGGGAGGGTGGGGGGGAGGTAGGGATCCGATGCCGACCGAACGGGTAGGAAGAGTCTAGAAAACCATATATTTTGCCATGCCAAAGTTTTCTCAGTAACTCGTATGCCAATTGCCAGCCCAAACATTTCTGCAAGCGGTGGGAGTTTTGTGATGGGTGATTTGGGTGGTCGGCGACCAAAGGCATATGTTTGTCATTGCAAAGTTTTATTTCTAACGGTGTGCAAAGTTGCCGAGGCCAAGAGATCAGCAGCTTTTTGGCAGGACACATGGTGCAAATTCGGTTGGGGGAGGGGGTGGAGATGGTGTGTATTGTGTCTCTTTCTGCTTAGCGATTGATATCTTTTGAGGGTGGGGGGATCATGGCCTTTGCGTCCCGGGACCTGGATTTGCGCCGCCTGATGTCGTGTTGGCCTCCCATCAATAGAAGAGTTAACGATGGAAAGGAATATGTCAACGAAAATGTGTGTCATTGTGCAGTGGGAATGCTGGTGCGTCCGTCTAGGCAGAATTATGTTGACCGAGATGGCGGCAATGTGTTTTGGGTTGTTTTCTTGATTTCATTGTCGATAATAATTACCGAGAAGAGAAAGTTAGAAGGGATGACATATGCGCTAGGATCATGTTGAACAACTTTACTTCCTCCTATTGGGCTACAAGTTGTGATCATTAAGATCTTTCTTTATTTTGGTGTTACGGGTCGGGAAATATATAGGTGACACAGATTCCATCGGGGCTTGTAGTTATAAGAAAATAACAGAGAACTCTATTCCTGCTGCTTGATACTATCCACTTCCTACTGGTTATATTTTGTAGGTTTTTGTTTGCAGATCCGGAGTATCGTGATATGTGAGAAGATTTTGGATTTGTTGTCTCACTATCGCGAATGAGTGTCGATATTATAAGGATGAGTTACAGTAAATATAATTAGATTCTTTGTTCGCCAGCGAAGTATTCTTTAAATAGAGTATCAGTGGTTTCTGGCTGAAATTGAGTTTGATTATCAAGTACATTTCTTGGACACCCGACTCAATCACTGTTCGATAAGCTCATTGTGCAATTCGCTGAAACCAATTGAGAGAAAGTTCCTCGCTCCAGAGTATTCTGATAGGCGTGTTGTTGTTCCGATTTTAGTTGTCAATACTTTTTTTCTCCGAGATTACATGGTAGTAACTGGATATTAGATCAAAATTCAGTTAATGTTTGCCGTGCAAGAGATTTTCTATGTATCGTAATTTTTTTAATCGATCTCTATAGCCTTAGAAGTATTATTCGCTTGACTATGTAACTGAGGGTTTTAAGATGTAATTTGCGTATATATACATGATTTGGGCTGTGTGTTCTACTGTGGGGATGTTTGTATGTAAGTGGGACGGGGAAGGTTGATAATCTCATTTAATGGGGACACGTTTTCTTTTTGTGTGTGTGGGTTTTGTGTGTAGTTAGTTTAGTGTGGTGCTCGCTGCGCTATTTGTATTTATGCTAGGCTTGGGTACTTGTATTCCTGGGTTGATTATTGGTTTTGTTATATATGTTTTTCTGTGTTTTTTGATATTTAAAAGACTTTCAAATTGTGTGTGTGCTCATGAGTTTATGATTTATCATCTCTTGTGTCGGAGGGGGCGAGAGGCTTTGTATGAAAGTTTGTAGTAGGGTTTTTCGGAATGGTAATGATCCTTATAAGTTCTGTGTCTGTTAATTGTGATGTAAACGAGTAATAGCATTTTTGATGAAGAGGGATTTTAATGTCACCATTTGAGTAATGAGTCTGGCGTTTCGAATGATGTGTTTACTTTTTACACAAGAAATGTTTATCATTCGGTTTCTACTTTAACTACCAATTCATTGGACTGGACGGATCAAGAGAGTGGTTATGTCGCAGAGCTGATGCATAGGTTTAAAAGTAGGCCTATATGTGCGTGGTTATTATTATTGTTGAGATTAATATGGAACATCCCATCTTTAGATTATGTTTCTACAAATGTCAACCGACAATGGACTTGTTTTCCCTTCCGTGCATGCTTATTTAAATTACATTAAGATGATATGTTTACCATGAATTGTGAGTTTGACTTGATGTCATTTCTTCAGAGGTTTTCATGCTGTTGAAATAAAAAGTTATTAATTTCGAGTTGCAGCATTGGCGTTTAAGTTATCAAGCAGCGACGGAGGCAGGTTTGGACACGATCGGCCGTTTGGCAATGTGAGAGAGATGTAAAACGGGATGGTAATGACACAGTTTGCATTAGCATGAATTAATCTTGAATATTTAGTTAATATTCGATGGACCAAGAGGCGTCGCCCCCGCCCCATGAAATATTGGCGCGCGCGGGGGCAACTATCGATTTGCCCCCCCAATAATTGTGACAACTTGAAACATTTCATCATATGTAATACAAAGATATTATCAATAAGCATTTTAAAGCGTATTAATCCATTACAACTTAGCAGTCAAATACCATGAAATATACACCTTTCGGGCGCGCTTTTCCGCGCCGGCAAAATTAGGCTATGCGAAATTTGTTGACTTTTTTCACTTTTGCCCCCCTTCCATATCTGTGTTATTAAACGGACTCGTGAGTCCTTCTAGACGCCTATTTAGCTTTGTGTTCACACACACACACACACACACACACACACACACACACACACACACAAACACGCGCGCGCGCACACACAGACAGAAACACACATGTACACGCATTTACACACAAACATACACAACTAATGCACAAACACAGACATTTACTCACGAACACACCTACACACATACACACAATCACACAAACACACACACACACAAACGCATACAGACACATAAACACACACACATACACGCCCACACACATATACACACAAACACACACCCCTAATTTATCTCCTGCTCGTTGATCAGCAATTACCAAAAATATGAATAAAATAAAAAAAATCCGAGCTTATGAAAAGCTCAAGTGACTGCAGGATATAATGAACCTATCCATAATCTGGAGATGACACAGTAACGTTCGAAAATTAACGCTCCATCAGGGAACGCCACGTGTAAGAGTAAGGTAAATTTGTTGTTAGCAAAGGGCTAGTTACTGGAATCTATTCCCACAGTATAATCTGGATGACTTTATACACTCATGCTCATAATTATGGAGTATTTTAGAAACATTTTAAAAGTTGCCATTTTCCCGTGAACGGTACATCTGAGATTAATATTTGCTTACCCCAGGTGAAACAATTATAATCTAAGAATTTCAGGAATGCTGAGGATTTTGTAGCGCCGGACTCGACACTAAAACCTGTGTTTATAAATGGCGGTATTGTTGTTGTTGTTGAGTCACGTGGTGGTTACGCGTATTATTAGACTTGTAACAGACAATTCTGATGTTAATCTAATGATAAATGACATTAGATACAAATTTATCAGTTTTTTTAATTACTTTAATTTAATACTTTTTACATGATTTTTGTGGATTTAAAAAAAATATATATATATGTAATTGTTATTGCGCTCAAACGTATTTTAGTTTTTAATTTAGTCGTCTCAGGAAATCCAAAAATTGCTTCACATACTGCGTTTTTGTGAAATAAACACTTGTCTTGAAAATATTGGACGATATAGGAGAAAGAACTTAAGTATCAACAGTAGCGTAGCCAGCTTTTTGCAATGGGGGGGGGGGGCAAGGCATCCGAATGTACCGACAAACTCCCGACGTACCGACATATTTACCCTCCCTACTCAAAAGTATTGCAACATACACTATAACGCATGTATTTTGAGTTGAAGGGGTCTTTCTATTATGACATGTATGATGTCCTAATGAAGTTTATTATTGAAAAATAACAAATTATTTGAAAAGAAATCAATGAATATAATTTCTCCTTTCTTCTCCAAGGCGGAGAGATTATCAAATGCAGGCGCACCCACGACAGAGGGGCTGGAACATACAAATTTGACATTTCTTTGCCTCCCTATAGGGGTGGTGTGTTAATTCATATTAGCATCCTAATTCGATTTCATATTTACCGTCAAACGGTTTTGATGGTTTGGAAAGAACTCTTACTAACAAAAAATACCAAAATTTTCATTTGAAGCTGTCTCAGAAAGAAGGCACCACGCCGCAAAGAAGAAAGCCCCTCCTATCTCCATAAGACAGTGATATAGGAGGATACGCCCATATTTTAGACAAGACCTCTTCAGGTTATAATTTCGAATTCTTTCTGAATTACAAAGGCGGTTTACTATTGTAAACATCCTAAAATTTACTGTCATATCACTCTTCATTCCATTTAATACAATAATGTGGAGAGAAGACCACCATCTTGAATTATAGCCTTATTCTCCGAGCGAGAAGAGCGAGCGGAGCGAGCGAGCTTGAAAAAAAAATGATTTTTACATTTGAAAAATGTAATTTCTTTCAATATATTTGTCGGTTTATAAGATATTTCGTCGGTATGTTGAATCTTTCAACAGTTTAATGTTGTAGGCCTGTAAACGTTTTGTCGGTACAATGATGTTCGGGTCGGTTGATTTGGAACGTTGTCTGGGTAGTACACTTGACTCAAGTTGACCGCTAACGTTCCAAATGTCATCAAACATAGTATTCATGACAAGGCTGGTTACCGAAAAACACCTGACATGAAGAGCGAGCGGAGCGAGCGAGCTTGAAAAAAAAAATGATTTTTACATTTGAAAAATGTAATTTCTTTCAATATATTTGTCGGTTTATAAGATATTTCGTCGGTATAAAATTATTTTTTTGTCGGTCCGCAGTACGACGACGGAGTCTTTCTTGTACGGACAAAATTCGAAAAAGCATTATTGGGGGGGGGGGGGCACCTGCCCCCCTGCCCCCCCCCCCCCTTGCTACGCTAATGAGCATCAACCAAAATATTTCATAATTATGAGCATGAGTGTATGACTGTGTAAGTGCGTTATGATATATAAATTAAGGATGAGGATTTGTGGCAGATTAAAGGCAGGGGATCTCTTTTGCATGCCTAAAATTAAACATTGTGTAAATACAGATGGCATTTAGAAGAAAATGCCATCTGGGAACCATTACCAAAATATGAGCTAGAAACTCAGTTTTAGTGGAATTATAGTGACCGTTAGACTCTGATTTGAATTTTTTTCTTCGCGGAAAAAATTCCTGCCATAGAACGTACACTAAACGGCTATTGTTTTTCTTTCGCATTTTTTCAAATTCTATGCAATAACTGACCCCCAGATTTCACAGACATGCCCTTCATCAATAGGCCTAAGGGCATGGGTCATCTTTTCCTGTGTCTGGGCCGATGTTTGCAAATGAGATCCACTGCCTTTAACAATATTGCAGGGGCGGCAACGGGGGGGGGGGGGGGGCAGCAGGGGCGACCGTTCTATTTTTTTTTCAAAAGTATTTAAAATAACGGTGATTTTACCGTTTTTCGAAAATTTCGCCCCCCCCCCCCCGCTATTATTCTGTTCGGGTAGTACAAAAAAAAATGGCAGGCAAAAATGCGTTTTTCATCGTCAGATCCTGGCCCTCGCTTGTCGATGTTGTTTAGCTTGCAGTTCGGCTGGTAAAAACGATGAATTCCCCCCTCATATTATTTTGACCCTGGCGCCGTCCCTACAATGTTGCTACAGTGAGTTATTGTTTTAATGGAGAAATGAATGTAAAAGAAGTAATGATTGTAACAACTGAGATATAATATCGCAGACCGGATCGATAGGATGTAGAGGTGAAAATATCCGCGAGGTTCCGATTCTTCCTATACCTTCTGTGTCATTCTTTGGGGTGAAAACTTCTAACCCCCCCCCGTTAAAACAAAAAAAATATTACTACACCACAAAGGGGCTATGGTGAGATTGATAGGCACTGCATGATAATCTAGTGGTCTCGAGTTCGAGCCCCAACGCCCGGCATTATGTCCTTCGGCAGACATTGCTTAGCTGGCGTAACTGCCTCTCCACCCATTTGTATGGGTACCCGGTAGGAATTGAATGAGTGCTCAGTGGCGTAGCCAAGGGGGGGGGCGATGGGGCGGTCGCCCCCCCCCTAAGATTTGGCAAAAAAAAAAACTGATGTGAAGCTGACATCTTTATTTCCTTTTTTTCTTACTGTTGAAATATCTACAGCAATATACAATCAGCGCGGTGTATTATGAAATATACATATTTTCATAAGCGGTGGTAAGAAACATGCTAAAATTTTCGGCCGCGCTCCGCGCAAAATTGCATCCTACAGGTTAACAATTTTTCATGCAAGATCGCGACGCAAAATTGAATACTAGTATTGTTTGCATGTTCTGCCTTCAAATGTTTGTAGTAGCGTGATACAAAAACTGTGAAAATCATATCAATTTCTTAACAACAGAAGACGACCCTCTTTTAAGCAGAGAAATACGAGGTTATAATACGCAGTGGTCATGCACTAGTGCTCTCTCGCAGCGCTGTAGGAGCATGTCTATTGTTTGCATTCACACTCGAACGCATGATAATAAAGACGCGCGTGGAATTCTCACTTAGATAAAATCGTATCTGTGATTGTTTTTGCCAATTCCGCGGGCCTTCTCCTATCCAATAAAATTAGATTTTTACATTTTTAGAATCCTCAGACTTCCCACTACATATCCTCATCGTCAATATATTTATAGATCTCGCACTTTCATTTTATGAAGCGGGAAAGACAGAAAAAATGAGAAAAAAGGGGATCTTACCACGAGAGTTTTTTTTTTAACCAAAAAGGAAGTCTTTAGACTTAATTCCGCGGGTCATAACATTGACTTTGGTAACATATTTTGATCTAACCTTAAAGAGAAACCTTCGATTATCATAAATCTCGTTTCAATACTATATCAAGCTTGTAGATTTGTTACAATGGCAAAAAATGTGCCAAAACGACGGTTTTAGTTCCAATTTACCATTGTGTTGCAAACCTCTAGACCATGAAGAAAGTAAAAGATCGCTTAGAAATTATGTTTCGGCGCGCTGCGCGCGCAAAATTGCAATACAAAATTTTCAAAAAAGATTATTGTGTGTAATTAGTAGTGTTTTGTAAAATTACGTTTCAAGAATTGTTCAGATTAATTAATTCAGATTAATTATTATTCAGATCAATTTGTCACAAAAGAAGCAAAATATGTAGTTTGTAAAGGTGAAACTGCAATTTTTCCTTTCCTCGGAGGGGAAAACCAAGTGGGGTTTTTTTCCTGTGTTTGCATGGCGAATTTTTGTGTACAATTATATGGTTTAGTTGTAAGAATGCGATTTTTTTTTGGGCTCGCTCGCTACGCTCGCTCGCATATTAGAATTTATATTTTTTAGTCTCGGGGCCATCATCAGCACAATCTACTTGGGGACTTAACTTGAAACAAACATCATGAGTGATTGTATTGTTTTGTATTGAATAGAAAAAAATTATGTGACTAAAAAAAGTGAATTTTGCACTAAATAGCGTCAAATAGTCATGATAAAGCAGAAAGGATAGTATTTTACTGTAGAACTTTCACAGTACAGTCAGGATCCCGCCCGCAAGGGACATTTGCGCAATTGCGCCTATAGGCTATATTGAGCACAATTTTTTGTGCCCCTCGCATTTGAAAATCTTGACTCCGCCCCTGAATAAACTGCCTTATCTTAATCACTAGGACTGTTTTAAGTCGATAAAACATGCCAAAAACACGCACCAAATCGCACGATTAATTGCATCAAAATTCCAAAAGCTCTCACCGTGGGAGGGGGGCCACCCCCTCCCACACCTCCCCCCCCCTCGCTCGCTCCGCTCGCTCGGGCTCGGTCGCTACGCTCCCTCGCATATTCCGCCCCCATAAGATCACATCCTGCCTACGCCACTGTGAGTGCTCCAATTGTGGCTTTCAAGTCTTGGCTGATCTCCGTTAGGAGTAGACAGGTGTCTGATAGACTACAAACATCCAGGGGCGGCGGAACCGGGGAGGGCAGGGGCACTTGCCCCCCCCCCTCAATTTCCGATAGGAAAAAATGTCCCTCTTTCAAAATGAAATGTGCCCTTTGTGAAGTGCCACTTTTTTAATCTACGCATTTTCGTCCCTGAAGTTCATTTTCTTTTATTTATTATCTTTTATATATTATGTTATATTTTCTTCTTCTTTTTTCAATAATTTTCTTCTCTTTTTTGCCCGACGGGGCATGTATACAGTACAGCGAATACATAATTGAGTAAATTATGTTCAACGAACATTTGCATTTGGCATCTCATCTTAATGTCCTCATGAGCCAGAAAATTAGGCTCTCCTACTGTTTGCCCCACTCCCACCCCCCATTTCATTTAAAGGCAACTAATGCCATTTTGTATAAGTTAAATGTGCTTTTTTTGGTTTGTACCCATACTAAGTGAAGTGAAACCCTCTTTAAAAAAAATACGCACATTCATAACTGAAGGTTATTTTCTTTTATTTTTGTTATTGTTTAGTCAATGTATTTTTGCCCCTGATGGGGCACGGCGTAGAGTACAGGGAATGTTTGGTTCAAAGAAAAGGCACATAAAATGTACCTAAAAGGGGCATTTGGCCTCTCACCTTAGTGCCCTTGGAGGCATAGCCCTATTTGTATGTGCTCTTGAAGCGATAAAAAGTGTCTTTCGTGAGGGGACTATCCGATGGTCGCCTTTTCTTCTCTTCAACAATAACAAAATAAATAAATAAATAAAATAACTTCTTAAGAAAATTAATGCCCCCTTTTTCTATTGTAACAGATATTTGCGTATATTCTACAAAGTGCATCGTAAATGTTTGCTTTATGAAGTATGTTTGGATTCACTATCGTGTAGATGGGGTACTTGGTAGCAGTAATTACCACAAAATCGGACATGGTATAATGCTCAGAGTCACAAAAACAAAAGTTTGCTGTATATTATTTATTTTATCACGTTTGTCTAAATCGAGATCTATTGTGGTCATTAAGCAAGAACTAAACTAGAGAAGACGAAAGTTTAAAGGTAAATGACATGATTGGGGGTAGTCCTCAACTTGGGCTGAAACTGCTCTAGAATCAAGTAAACTATGCAAGGATTCTGCTGTGAAAATCTTGTAGTCAAACGTTGACTCATTCTAAAATAGACAATGTAAATATCACTCGTACCACGGAAACCTGCTGTGTGGCTCTCTATGGAGCTTATTTTTATCGTCCCCGGTAAAAATTAAGATACTCCTATGTTTATGCTTGATTCTCCTTAAGTAAACAAATTACAGACAAATCCTCCCAGGTGGGTGATCCACACCTGCTAGTGTATAGTTGGTATATATTTCAAGACATTTGGTTCTTGAGGCATTTTCAAGTGTTACCAATCATGTCACTAACCTTTAAAGATTAGGGATTTATTTTTTTTTCCAAAACCGCTACTTTCTACAAACAAACTGGTAAGTGTCAAAACACCAATATATTATTATTATAAAATGAAGATCAAAACATATTTTCAAAGACAATTTCCATTCTTACTATATTAGGGGAGGGGAATCTGGAGGAGTAGCTTAAATCGCATAGCATTAATAAAACCGAGTGTCCGCAAGTTTGGTTTCTTAGTCCATATCAATATCAGCCCTGTAACAACTTAAGCATAACTGTGTGCCAGTTTTGAGGACTTTTTGACTCGTACACCCTTCAGTATGGTTCACTAATTAAATCGTAGTAATTCAATTAATGGGTGAATTCTTTTAAATATGCTCAAAATGTGTTTGTATGATGATGCTTAATCATCTGAAATAGTTTGACACTGTTTGATGTAAAATTAAGAACACCCATCCCTATATAGGTTTCATACGCCTAAATAAGTGAAAAGTCCAGAAATTCGACCAAACCCAAAGAATACGAAATGTTAATTTGAATGGACGGCTGCCAAGAAGGGGTGGATTTGATAAAGTATTAAATGATATTTCCTGATAGGAGTTGAGTGGATCGTCATTGCTGTTACAATGAAAGAAATTAATGGATTTGTTAGGAACTATATAATGTGCCCATGAATACGACCTTGAAATTCAAGTACACAGGCGCAAATCGCCGTGAAAATGCTAGGAATTTGTTTAAGGGAAATCCCATTGACAAAACGCTGGTCAACAGTACATTTCCTTAAGATCATCCATTCAGGAATACTTGTTCTGTCATAGAATGTTGATTCCAATCATCTGTAATTAATCTCTGATTTTTAACGAATTTTCGTTGATGCTTTTAACATTATTCCCTATGGGGCTTGAATTAGCTGTGTGCAACCTACACTATAGGGAATCAGGAAATATCATTTAAGGTTGCACAGCACCTTTCCAGGGGCCCATAGAAACCTATGTGAAACGCAGCAACTTCAAAATACTCTCAAAATTTAATCGAAACGTAAATTTTTCTTAAATCGAAGCAGGTGAAGGGAAATTATATCTGCTTTCCAATAAAAAACATGATTTGTGATGTTTTCCAGCTCTAAAAAAAGTTAAGCGCCTCGGTTCAAGATTAAGTATGCAGACTCGCTGCTAAATGCTTAAAATAGTCTACTTGTAAGATTACAATGAAAAAAATCATTAAAAATACAAAAACCCTGATTTATTCAACTTGTGCAAAAACTAAAACAAACGGTTGTCGTGATGGAAGCGATTGGGGCATATGATTGAAAAAGTGTTCGAAATGAACTTGGACGCATGCTCTTTCAAATGATACATTAAGCAAACTTCGTTGGTTGTCCGACAGAAAGGCCCTAGCATATGTTCCCGGCAGAAGGGCTTTAACGGTAAATTTTCTCTAATTTGAGAAATATTGCCTCATTTGATATTTGCACTTAACAGACTGACAGAAGGATTGAACAAATATCACACGACCTTGATTTCATGTGAAAAGAGCCAATGGTTTTCAAGTTAGAGACAATTAAGGGTTAAGGCCCTTCTGCCAGGAACATATGCTATAGGGCCCTTCTGCCGGATAATCGACGACTTATTCATTCATACATCTCAGAGTACCATAACTTTGAAAATTTTATGTGAAAAACCATTTGCTACATTTTTTTGCTTAGACACTATGCGCACCATGACTGTGTCCATCTCTTTCTCTTCTTAATATGCTCAGTACTCATTTTTTTACTATGCTCATTTTCTTCCATAGACAGTTGTGTTTCAATCAATAATACTAATAATAATAATGTTTAAATTGGACTTCCGCAGTGTTGAATAGTGTCTTTGAATTTGTTGTCTTCGCCTTCTAAAATATGAAAGGGAAGATGGTGTATTAACTGCAAAACGATCTATAAAATTATGCATTGTATGTGTTGTCTGTCATCATGTGCTTGGTTAGTTTTTCAAAAGATTTTGTTTGTGAACGGAGTAGTGGCTACATTTAGCATCTAAGGTTGCAATAAAAAAAATAAAGTCAATATTCACGTAACAAGTATTTTACAATGCAGTTTTATTCTGTTTGTGTTTTTTTTGCATGTGTGTATGTTTGCATGCTTGTGCTGTATATCTGTTTGTGTGCTCGTATGTGTGTATTTGTGTGCTTGTATGTGGTGTGGTTATCTGTACAATGTATGTGCATGTGCTTGTATGCCTATGTGCGTGTGTGTATGTTCGTATGTATGCGTGTGTGTATGTGTGTGTGCATGTGCGTGTTTGTGCGTGTGTGTATGTGCGTGTGTGTATGTGTGTGTGCGTGTGTGTGTCATTCGAGCTACACTAATTTTACTCTCCTCTCGCTCCCCTCGGAGAGATCTTGGGTACGCTGTCAAGAATACTGTTTCAAATGGGTTCTCTCTTGACAACGTACGTTATTACATACACAAAGAACAAGGTGGAAACTAGTTTTTTTTTTAAGTATAATACCACGTTTTATTAATTTCTTGTGGGAGGCTACATTGCGACAAATCATCGGCATGTTGGTACGCGTAGATTCACTAATTTCACAGTATACTTTTCACTTGCACATGTAAAGCAAGATAAACAATTCTAACAGGCACTATCACTACGTTGTTCTTTCTCAGAACAAATATAACATCAATGAACGAGGTGGAGGTGTTGGAATGTATATACAAAATGACATAATTTTATCATCGCTGTTTTGACGTGGAAACCAATAATTTATATGTTTAAACCACCTTTTCTGAAACAGTAACGTGCAAAAGAAACATTTTAGTTGCTTGCCAATCTACAAATGAGTTTCGAACATTTTTAACCACCCAAACAATTACCAATCACGAACAACTACCCTCGGAAAATAACTACCTCAGGGAATAACCACCCAAACAATTACCACTCAAGAGCAATTACCCCCGGATAATTACAACCTCGGATAACAACCACGCAAGCAATTACCACTAAAAGACTTACCCCCCGGACAATCACCACCTCGGATAATAACCACCTAAACAATTACCCCTCAAGGACAATTACCCAAGCACAATTTACACCTACGATAAAAACCTCCCGAAGAATTACCACTCAAGGACAATTACCCCCGCGGGGCCAGGACAATTACCATCTCGAATAATAACCACTTAACCGGTTTCCATCCCAAGACATTTACCCCCAGACAATTAGCACCTTAGAAAATAACCAACCAATTACCACTCAAGAACAATAATTAACCCCGGATAATAAACACCTAGGATAATAACCACCTAACCGATTACCACCCAAAGCCAAATACCCCAGATATAATTACCACCTCGGACAATGACCACGCAAACAATCACCGCTCAAGGACAATTACCACTTCGGATAAAAAAAAACACCCAAACAATTACCACTCTAGAACAATTACTCCTCGGATTAAACGCACCCACACATTTACCACTCAAGAACAATTACCCCTGGACAAATTACCACGACAGAAAATAACCACCAAAATAATTACCACTCAAGTACAATTACCAATGGACAATTACCACCTCGGATATAAACAACCACCCAGACAATTACCACCCAAGAACAACTTTCCTCGGACAATTAACACCTCGAATAATAACCACCACTCAAGGACAATTACCTCTGGACAATTACCACCTTGGATAATAACCACCTAACCGATTACCACCCAAAGCCAAATACCCCAGATAATTACCACCTCGGACAATAACCACGCAAACAATCACCACTCAAGGACAATTACCTCCGGACAATTACCACCTCGGATAAAAAAAACACCCGAACAATTACCACTCTAGAACAATTACTTCTCGGATAAAACACACACATTTACCACTCAAGAACAATTACCCCCCCCCAAATTACACGTCAGAAAATAACCACCCAGACAATTACCACTCAAGAACAAAGAACCCTTTCCCCGGACAATTAACACCTCGAATAATAACT
>JZLH01S0624039.1:7500-18826 GCA_001188425.1 Eucidaris tribuloides | reverse complement strand
ACATTCAGAACATCTCACTTGCACAAGTGGAGTAAACGAATTAATCTGCAATTCAGCGTCTGCCTGTAATTGATGATTCAAGAAGTTCGGCATTTTCGTCATATTATACGGTAAATTGGTACACATAAAATTGTTTATTGGTTCGCATTGGCTGTTGTTTGATGCGGTTGAATTATGTTCTCGAACTGGAGCTATGATGAAAGATTCTGCCGAACTGACGCCGGGTGATGAAGTTATGTTTGGCAAAAGTTTGGAGTAATATTCGCGATCAATACACAAACCTTGTTCGGGAAATCTTTCACAGGAAAGACCACTTGGCCATGAAAATCCGAATTGTGTCAAAACTGGTTCGCAACCATTTCGGACGGTCATGCAAAGTGACTTGCACGGGGGTATTTTCGACACAAAATTAGTGCAGACAGGGGCATATACAGAACACAGAAAATACCGCGTGTATTCTGAGCATCCCGATTTAACAACTGGACCAAACTGACCGACTTCTAATTCTGCGTCTGCCTGTCGTTGGTGATCCATTAAGTTCGGCATTATCGTCAGATTGTACGGTAAATTCGTGCACATCGAAAGAGTGATTAGCTCGCATTGCCCCCGCACATATGTCCCGTTAATGTAGTCGCTCAATTGCGCGTAAACATGACTTGACAGCCAAAGGAATAGGCACATATGTCTCACCGAAACGACGACGAGTAGTTGGTGATAATTTAAAATGTTCTTCTCCATAATTACCCAAATACGTCGCACGATGTACGGGCAATACGGCGCAGACGATGAGTCACGAATCGTGATGAAAAGCAAGCGAAATTCTCGGAAAAGTTCCCGATTTGATGCACAATATACCTGTGTCACGAGCAAGCCGAGGTGAACGCGATGGTGGAGGTTGTCGGGGGGGGGGCCTTGGGTTTAAGGTCAAATGCAGCTTTACGGGGTTACATTCTTGTATGTAACATAACTCACCGAGTAGCCTAGAGGCGCAGTACAGATGGATCCAGTTTGCACTCGTGCGCAGCGGCCAACAATCAGTTTGGATTGAAATTCATATTAGAGTCAAGGTATAGTTTTACTAAATGGTAAAAAAATAAAATCCTTTGCAACTTTATTTCTTAGTTCACCATTATGATCTATCAATGCCCTGAAAATTGTTCAAATTGCTCACTCTGAAACCTTCCCATTTTTGATAAATTTCTCAAAATGTAAAATGTCGGGAGGGGGACCCCGACATTTCCCACTGTAGCCTATAAATGTACATACCGCTGGATGCTCTCTATTAATTTAAACATAATAATTGTCATTATAAACAATTTTCAGTAGGTTTGATGTTGTTTTCTGATGGGATGACAATAGAATACTTTGCGAAAGATTGACAAAAATTTTGTCTGATCGACCAAAATTATACTTGGGCTTTAGGACCGCGGTCTCACCCTGCTACGATGACATCAGATTTATATTGTATGCAAATGTTATGCGTACCTTTTCCGACAAATGTTGAAAGTTGAACTTGAAATCTTTACCGGACAAAGCAACAACTAATGTATGCAATTTGCATTTTCGATAATGAAAATGCATCCATAGAAATTGATGAGATAAATAGGTTTATCACGAGGCTTTGGAAGGAAATATGTTTAAACAAAAATGGTCTACTTATGCAAGTTGGTTGATGTATATAACAAATAAAACCGGATTTTTTTTCCCCCGGAATTTTGCGAACTTTCTTCAAACTTTGAACCGTCATGCATGCCGTATCACACATTTCAAGTTTCGAGTTCAATTGCATTCAAACAGAGACCCAGTGTTGAAGTCGAGTCCGGGTCTCCGAGTCCGGAGTCCGAGTCCGAGTCCGAGTCCGAGTCCCGAGTCCTTACAATCCGAGTCCGGAGTCCGAGTCCGAGTCCTTACAATCGAGTCCGAATCCGAGTCCGAGTCCGACAGTGTATGTGCATGTGTTATGTTGACAAGACGACAGTATCATTCGTAAAAAAGGTTGAAATGGAAGCATAATGACAACTCACCTTGAGGACAACTCCCCAAGGATAACTCTTGCAAGGACAATTCAGATTTTTTTTAAAACTGCAAACATTGATAACTCCTCAGGGAGATTTGTCCTCTAGGGGAATTGTCCCGGGGGAGTTGTCTGTGGTGTGAGTTGACGTGGGGGGGGGGGGTATATCTTGGGGGAGCTGTTCTATGGGGGAGTTGTCAGGTGGGTGTCGTCCCCTGAGCAGTTGTCTTCCGGAGGAGTTGTCAGGTGAGAGTTGTCTTTGGAAGGAGTTGTCCTATGGGGGAGTTGTCCTTGGGGCATTGTTCAAGGGGAGCTGTTCTTCGGGGGGGGGTTGTCAGGTGGGAGTCGTCCCTGGGCGAGTTGTCTTCGGGGGGAGTTGTCATGTGGAGTTGTCCTGCTTGGCGCGGCAAATGGTCCTGGGCTGTTTTTGTTGTTCTGGGGATAGTTGTCAGGTGGGAGTTGTCTGTTGGGGAGGTTAAAGTCCTTTTGAGCGGGTTGTCCTTCCTTAGGGAAGTTGTCCGGGGGGGGCTGTTCTCTGAGGGATGTTTTCAGGTGGGAGTCGTCCCAGGGGGAGTTGTCCTTGAGGGGTGGTTCTTGCGGGGAGCTGTCCAGTAGGGAGGTTATTAAGTGGGAGTCGTGCCCTGGGGAGTTGTCAGGTGGGAGTCGTCCCCGGGGGAGTTCTAGGGGGAACTGTTCTTCGGGGGAGTTGTCAGGTGGGAATTGTCCTTTCTTGGGGGAAGTTGTCCGGGGGAGAAGGGGGAGCTGTTATCGGGGAGGGGGTTGTTCTCTGATGAGGGATGTTGTCAGGTGAGAGTCATCCCAGTGGGAGTTGTCCTTGGGGGAGAAATTCTAACTGTGAAATGTCCTGCGAAGGAATTATCAAGTGGGAGTTGTCCGCTGGGGAGTTGTCAGATGGGAGTCATCCCGGGGGAGTTGTCTTTCAGGGAGTCGTCCCCGGGAGAAGCTGTTCTCGAGGGTAGCTGTCCACTGGGGGAGTTGTCTTCCAAGGGAGTTGTCAGGTGCACTTTAGTCATCTGGAATTATAGTAATAAATCACTACTCCCTAAATACTTAATACAAAACTATGAAATGCATTATTCATTGAAAACATTTGTATTGGTATACTTTTTTCTCTATGGCAAATAGATAGTTACAGCGTCCTTTATGGTTCAGTGATAGAGTTCAGTTGCTCTGTTCTAGACTCAGTTCAGGGTTGTTCAAAACAATTCTATTTGTTGAATAAACACACCATTTTAAAAATGAGGCACACACTTTTTAGTGCTCTTGTCCTGTAAGACACAGAACTTGCTTTGAATATAGAATTATACATCTATGTTCTCTATCATCAGATTTAACACTAAGAAAAAAAAATTATACAGGATGATGTAGAAACAAGTGGAAAAGTGCATCAAAGCATGGAGAATGCTCCATTTTTTGCAATACCCGAGTCCAAGTCCGAGTCCGAGGCCTTAGGCTCCGAGTCCAAGTCTGAGTCCGAGTACGGGATTTTCGGACTCGAGTCCGAGTCCAGTCTCGAGTCCTACAGCACTGCAGAGACCCCTATCAGACTTATTATGAGGTAATAAATCACATTCATGTCGTTAATATATTATTTTTTCATAATACCAGTATTGTAAAAATTGTACCAATAAAATTGTTTTTGTTTTCTGTCATTGATTGATTAGATGAAATTTAAGAATCCGCTCATTTCCATCAGGCTTCATGGTTTTGCAAGATGACGATAGAACATTAAGTCATGATATCGCACCATGTAATCAAATTAATGAAAATATTTGTTTGTTTGCTTGGTTGGTTGGTTTTATTTCTGCGTTCAAACAAATACAAATTTCAAAAAGTACAAGCAATGACAAATACAACCGATATGGCTTTCACAAAGGGTATTACGCAAGTAGAAAATCATGTGAAATAATACTATACGATCAACATATATAACATATACAAAATATACAAACATGATCAGGAAATATACAGTAGTTGTTTTCAAAAAATGAGATATAATTGAACGCAGGAGACCACCATCGTGAGCGCTTAGGCTGGATATGGATGGGGCCTCGTAAAAAAAAGAAATCCGGCGACATAGCTCTCTTATGAAAATTAAGTGATCAAGTGGGTGCAGTGCATTTGCAGGTGCGGGTGCAGGGAGCAATTGCAAATCTGAAAGCATTTCGGAAATGGGGCTTCATGTTGATGCAAAATCAATCAAATAGAGTAAGGTTCATTTACCGTTGAAAAGTAATATTTCGAATTCACTGTTAAAGATTGTGTCATTGATTTGCACGTCAAAAAACATCTAAATGAATGAAATCAGCTGAAATCATATCCAATGTGAAGATTACTATAAGTAAACACCTCTCATAGAGACTTGGGGTAAAATGTTGAGTTTTTGGTGAAAATCTGGACGGTTAAACTTCATCCTTTTTCAAATAGCTCGAAGCAGTTTCAAAAAAAGATAAAAAAATCTGTGACGTCGACGTGCATGGGCCGTTCCAAAATTGTCCGATCAGCCGTTAGCCGAAGGTCACGTGGAGTTTAGCCGTTCAACCAATCAGTGCGCTCTGCTGGTATTGCGACGGTACACATAACCGCGATTCGTAATTTGAGCAAAATTTAAACGCACGGAAAGAACAACATTCTGGTAACATGTCGTTATTAGTTTTTCTCATAAAACAACAAATTCATGACGTATGGATCTCAAACTTTCAGCACACCATTTGTAAGTACTAAACTAAACTACCGTTAGGTATTGATAATGAAGGGAAGTAATGGACTTGCACATCCCTGACACAATCTTTAACAAGTTACTAGCATATAACACTGCATTTCCACTGTGATGATTGATTTATTCCACTGGTGTTACTTCCAAATGGCTGGCCATGAATTTGAAGTACATAGCGCCCTCTAAGTGGACAGACAACACAGTGTCAACCGTATACAACAATCACAATTATCCTCATCTCCTTCTCTTTCTTGACCATAGTTTCGTCTGCCTTTTTTTCTTTTTCGTCTTCTCTTCTTCTTCTTCCCCCTCCTCCTCCTTCTCGTTTTCCTTTCATCTCATGCCTTTTCGTCTTCTTTTACGTAAGTCGACATCTCCCCTCCCTTCTTTTTCCTCCTACTTTCTCTTCTTTGTCTTGATATCTCCTGAGTTCTCGTAATTCCTCCGCCAATTACTTTTCGTTTTCTTTTTCGTTCAACTTCTCTCCTGGCTCTTTCTCGCCCGCTTTGTCCTCATTAGGTCTTCCTCCTCCCCCTCTTCTCCCCTCTGCCCTCTCCTTATCCTTTCCTCCTTCTTTTCGTTTTCTATTTTTGTCGAATTAACTTCTCTGTCGTCTCGTACCCATACACCCCTTTCATCCTCTATAACGTCCCCCCCCCCCAAATGTTTGGCATTTACTTCACAGCATGAACAATCGTCGATCTAAAAATTGTGGCTTAGTTTTGTCGGAAACTTTTTGCATGAGTTTTGTTACAAATATCGGTCAAGGTTTTGTCGGCTGTCCGCCTAGTCATATATCACCATGAAACACTAAAAGGGTACGTCCCACGCTAAGAACGAGTGATTTATACCTGATCAATTTCGAATGATTCCGTATACCCCTCTCCTCCATATATCTTTCGACCAAAAAAAAATCGTGGTTCAGAATCTCACTTTCATAATTTTCACGCAGTTCTCTTGATATATTAAACATCTCTCTCGCAAAGTCTTATCACTGGCCCATCCCCTTTCTCTTGGTGCAGATTATAATTATCTAATAGATATGGTTTTCTCACATATAAAGCACAGCACCAACACAGTGGCACAAAGTTGAGCGAAAATGAATTTTGCCCCTAAACATGATGCCCATATAATTTCAATGGCTCGTCACATTGATTTGCACCATATCACTCTAAAAATACGAAACACTTTATAAATACTTTTCTGTAACGCTTCATAAACACGTGAACACATTTATCTGTTTATCTGAAAATCATAAAAACGTTTAGTTACAAATTCGGTGTATAACCTTTTATCTAAAGTCCATTTTATTTCTAGAACACTTCACAAACACTTGAACAAGTTTGATATAAGTTTGATATAAAATCATAAACACGTTTAAGTGTTTAGATGTTGAAAATCATAATAATAATAAACATATGAGCACATAAACATTTGTGCTTGGATCTTCACAAAAAAATTAATGTTTCTTGACACGTAAATGATTTTCAACACTTCAACACTTAAATGTGCTTATGAAACGTAATCAAGTGTTTATGAAGTGTTCCACTAAATAAACACAAACTTTTAATATCATATAGGTGATACACATAATTTCTAACTAAACGTGATTATGATTTCCAGATAAATGTGTTCACGTGTGTATCCAGCGTTACAGGAAAGTCTGTATAAAAGTGTTTAGTTCTTTGGGATCTTACTTGTTTTAAAATCCCTTTATCCGTTGTGTTCTGTAATCCTTTCGTGCCTCATATCATTTTTTTTTGTCAGTATGAGATTTTTTTTTCTGTGGTGGGTGGAGCTGGCAGGCACGACAGTTTGTGGACGTAGGGGCTGTGCCATAACCCTTCCCACAAGACTACGCCACTGCACTCGGGACAGCTGCTCGATACGTCCCACTTTTTACTGAATAATTTGCGTTTGTTTGTGAGTATTGATTTTTGTTCCTTGTGATTAACAACCAATGTACGAGGAGAAAACTAAAACAACAATGTATGAGTAACTGAGCTCGACACCTCAACCCGACCTTTCCTAACAAATAATACCGATGATAATAAATAATGTGAACGTATACTTATCTGTTAATTCTCATCTCAAATTACAATCCCGTTCAATCATTCATCACCACACATTTACGGGTTGAAGGGGGCGAGCTGTTGATCTGCAGTTGTTCAGCAAGGTGTAGCGCCATCTTTGACAGATTTATGGACAGTCACAAAATGTTATCGCTGGTTGCAAACGATGCAATTTCAACAGTCAAGTCAATGTCCCTTTTTCATGTAGTTACCCGTTCTTACTTTTGTCGCGGACGAATTTATGAGATAAATACAGTAATTTTCCGGGAGTTTTTCCGGATGACTTGCATGGTCGCTTTGTATACTTTGCTCATTGATTTCCACTTTTTAAAAAGCACTTTCTGACTGTTTTGAACAGGGCCCTGGGAACGATTTTTTCACCAGGGTTACCGAGATATATATTAAGACGAAGCCAGGGACGGCGCCAGGGTAAAATATTAGGGTGGGCTAAATCTGTGTGCAAAATTTTCGAGGCCAAAAATCATTTTTCAATCGGCCCAAATAATATGTCTCTATCGGCCAATTTAGCAGAAAAGAAAATAATTTTTCACGCCAGCCACAGCCCCCAAAAAAAAGACGCTTCACGGCCAAATCAACAGCCGAAAATGTCGCTCAAGGGGGGGGGGGGGTGGTTTGGAGCAGACAAAACAAAAATTCGGCGCAAATTTGACACAAAAAATAGGTGCCGACCCCCCCCCCGCCCTCGACGATCAGCATAATGCTATGGCATCATGACATACACGACTTTTTGCATCCACCATTAAACACATTCATTAATTTTACCACAAAGCGAGCGCCGCTGAGGTTTGTTAGTAAACGATCGTCATGATATCCCCCACGCCACACCGGTCAGGGACTGCCTACCGTGGATCACGCCAACTAATGGAACCTCCAATAAACATTCAGGATGTTATCAATAGGTATGATGGATGGATATTTGTTTTAGCTGTTTGTGTTTTTAAAGACTCCGTGATTTTGGTTTTCTCCCTGATGATTGACGTGAGAGCACAGCGGCGGAAGGTCAGACCTGCAGTGGTCATCGGATGACGGACCGGGCGGTGGATCCCGTCGTTCGTACAACCACGGACGGAGCTTCAAACACACCCTGAAAACAATTTACGAAGAAGAAGTTTAGATCACCGGCGTGAAGGTTTGGTGGATAGAGCGTCCGCCTCACGTGAAGAAGGTCGCGGGTTCGAGCCCCGGCCGGTCATACCAAAGACTTTTTAAAAATGGTACCTTCTGCTTTTTAGCCAGGCGCTCGGCATTATATAACAGAGAAGGGTAATAATAACATTTATGTTATGCAGGGCCCGCTGGAAGAGCAGTCTATCAGAGTCTGAAGTGGCTACCCTGGGTAAATAAGACGTTATTGGATGACAATACGTGCTGCAGCGTTTTGAATGAAAGCAGAAACATCAGAGGAACAGACCAGTAAAAGTTTAAGAAATATCAGACCAATAGAAATGATGATATGAATTTTTGAAAACCTCAAAATTCATTAGAAAATTGGCAAGATTGTGGCATCCATTGTGAGCCATCCATCCATCCATTCGTTTTGTATACAAAATACTCATTTTCTTACATACACATGCTTGTGCGTGAACAAACATATTTCACATTGGAAAACAGTGAAGTATAGTACGAACATACAAATAGAGTACAAACTACAGAAGAAATAGTTTCTGTAAGAAAAAATGTAACTGTATAGTGACATTTGACGTACAAAACAGATGTAGGGCTGCTCGTATAGAACAGTGTTATCAATTTGTAGTGACTGTAGGAATTTGTTTCAATATTAATAACTGTATTAATATTTGCCCGATTCCTCCCAAACTGTCACTTATGTGTTTAACATATTATGTTTCTGCTTCTATTGAAAGCAACTGGCAATTTCCTTGGAATCGCCCTTTAAAGGGACCAAAAACTTGCATATCGTAATGTTTTGGAATTGGCCGGGCTCGGGTAATATTCGGGAATGTCCGTATACTTTCGGAAAACAAGCACGCACGAGTTGTGTAAATTTCCCTATGCAGCACGCATTCAACCGAAGAAAGACGAACTAAACCCAACTGACAACGGTTCTTCCCTCAACGGCAATTCTGTTCGCAGCTCCGCGATTGTTGTTACGTGCGGCCTTGCAATAGGGGCAAGCGACTGGTATTGTACGTACATGGATTACGAGCGGCGCATCCCTTTAAATGAGAGGGTTAGAAGTAGTCTCCAATCTTGCTTACACAATCTGCTCCATAAAGACTGATCATTATCAGAAACTCCTAGCTCAATATTCATTCTCACGCGGAATTCACGTGTGAAAGACTAAACTTTCGGTTGAATTTACCTATTGAAAGGTGAATAATAGAACTCCGTTTAAATTTTACACTCTTACTCCTTGAAAATTGAATTTTCACTCTTTCTCACAGCTCTAAATCGCCCAACAAGTGCGTCAAATACATTCGGGATATCCTGGGAAAATATTTATAGCAAAATTGTACAGTACAATTAACGTTAATTTCTTGCACTGTAGGTACAACATTTTGAAGCACTGGTTGCTTGTTGCGTCTGCTATACGTATACGTGTCAAGAATACGCTTCATGATAGTCTTGTTGGAACCAGATGTCATTTATTTTACAATCCTATCCAAAAAAAAAAAAAAACGGTATCCATTTATAGGCATTGTACCCTACTGCACTTTATCTTTATCTTTTCAAAACATCACCACGTTATACCAAGCTTATTCTCTAGTGGGTTATGGTGACTTGTAAATCGTTTGAATAAACGCGTTGAGCATTTTATTCTGTCAGATTTTCAACTTCTCGCTTTCAGATCACGACACCTCAGTGCCCGACGAAAATCTTTCAGTGGCATCCCCAGGATTTGTTAACCGTTAACGGAGGGGGACAAACTAGCACTTTCTATAGCAGCTAATCTGCCTATGTGGCTACTAATACATAAATACAGTGTGTCTCAAAAAAAATGTGCACGAAAAAAACGCCTTCTTTGGCAATTAGAAAATTCTCTTGTGACATTATGCTTACATCAACGTCAAGAGCTTAGTCTTAGCTTTCAAATAACGTTAGTTTTGTTCAATTTGTTTGTTTTAATCTTACGATATGTTTTTTTTTTAATAAGAAAGAGTGAAATCACAATTGTGCCACTTTTACTGCAGTCCCTTGTAAGAGTGACACAATTGTGATTCCACCCTTTTGTTGTTTACAACATATCTCGAGATTAAACAATCAAATTAAACAGAACAAATTGCATGTGAAAGCTAAGACTTTGCCCTTGACGTTGATGTAAGCATCATGTCACAAGAGTATTTTTTAGTTGCCAGAGAGGGCGGTTTTTATTTGCACAATTTTTTGAGACATGATGCAGCACTTCTCAAAAATTGTACATGTGAAAAGCGCCCTCACTGACAGTTAGAATATACTGCTATGACATAATGTTTACATCACCATCAGGGGTGAAGTCCTAGCTTTCAAATGCTGTTTGTTCTGTTCAAATTCCTTGTTTTGATCTCGAGATATTCTGTAAGCAACAAAAGGGCGGAATCACAATTGTGTCACTTTTACGGGAAGAGGGCCTGATATTATTGACCGTACAAAAAGTGGCACATTTGTGATTTTACGTTTCCGTTGTAAACTGAACATATCTCAGGATTAAAACAAGCAAACTGAACAGAACAAACGGCATTTGAAAGCTAAGACTATGCCCCCCTTGATGGTGATGATTGTAAGCATCACGTCACATAAATGTTGTTCTCATTACCAAAGAGGGCGCTTTTAACTTGCACAATTATTTTTGAGACACACTGTATAATTCACAGGAGCAAAAAGGTTTTGTGTTTGAAACTTGACTGTAGCAGCCACCTGTCTATATTGGTCACTTTTTCTGCTTTCTTTAAGTGGCCATTACAGACAGATTTCACTGTATTAGGAGTGTCAATTTTGGAAACTTGAATGTAAATTACATGATGGGGTGGTCCCCAACTTGGGGTGAAACTATTCTAGAATCAAGTAAAATATGCAAGGATTCTGCTGTGAAATTCTGTATACTTCCATCAGTATATTATGCCCTGTAACAGACAAATTTATTGTGTAGCTTTATGGGATTAATTTCCCTCGGGGATCGAGAGAAATAAAGTCCTGCATGTTCATGCGTGATTCTCCTGAAGTAAACAAATTTAGTACAATTCCTTCCAGCAAGTACATGCATTCCAGCAGGTGTATACAGTACACTGGTATATCTTTCAACCAGTTTGGTTCTAGCTGCATTTTTTTTTTTTGCTCGCAAACACTGCCATTACATTTAAAGATTGTGTCGTTGATTTGCACGTCAAAAAACATCTAAATGAATGAAATGAGCTGAAATCATATTCAATGTGAAGATTTATAAATAAACACCTCTCAGAGAGACTTGGGGTAAAATATTGAGTTTTGGTGAAAATCTGGACGGTTAAACTTCATCCTTTTTCAAATGACTCTGAAGTCTTTAAAAAA
>JZLH01S0624037.1:11060-23292 GCA_001188425.1 Eucidaris tribuloides | reverse complement strand
TATTGGCATGGAAAAAAACTGCAGCATAGAATGATAGTTTTCATAAAACTGAGATGTTAGTCACACTAGTCCCACATGTGGTATTTCATGTATGGTTCTGATGGTCTCCATTAGAGGTGCTGTTGAAGATGTAACTTTAAGTGGAAATGATGTCCCCCATTGGTTCTTCATGATTATACCCATTCAACCATTAAAATTTAATATTATTCCAGATAGAGCCAATTTATTAAATTTGTGTTTGTCCAGTATTTCACGGAATTGCAATACTTTATCTCTTCACCTGTCATTCATTTTGTTTGTGCAGGTAAGTTTGATGCACCCCGCATACGCCGGGGATACCACGTTGTGCAGCGCCCTCTGCCGTCAAAATGTTTTTTCTTCAGTAATGATCGCTGAAATCAGCTGTTATGATGCAGAGGCTGTGCAAGTGCCCCACAACAAAAGCGCATAACTTTACGCAACAATGGGGTAAAAATGAAGCTAATGTGTTATTTTCACACTATTACGATATTTTACATAATTTGTAAGCAGGCGTACAGCCTGCTAAAAAATTAATAAATTAATTCAACAAAATGGCAGATTTCTAGTTGCCGTCACCCAGGTACCAAATACTGCATCATTCATATGATATTCTGTTATTCCGTTATTTTGTTCTTTTGTTTGTGTTCAAGACGTTATATTGTATTGTATGAGTGTTTTTGCATTTAATGATCAGATTACATCATACCAGAACATACCAGCAAGTACTACAGTGTTGCACAGTTTTATTCTAATGTACAGACATCACTGTCGTCAAAGATAGACACTAAAATAATGTGGCATTACAATGTAACAATACAAATCCGTGTGCCTTCGTTATAGTAGTAATGTAACTTTCAGGATGATGAGTGGAGGGAGAGCAGATAAGAAATGCGAGAAGTATAATTTCTTTCAAATCGCACAGTGTTGTTGAATTTACTAAAGTTTCTATTAAAGCATACCTGTACATGCCATTGGGGTACTATAACCTGTTATAAATTTTTGCCAGTGGTTTTATTTTTGCCATTTTTATAATCACGTTCCTACCAATTTATAATCAACAAATATATGTCATGAGAAACGTACCTAAATATCAATTCCTATAGTCATGTCTTTAGGCCGTTGGTCACACTAGCAGTGCCGACTACCTGCCGGATCAAATGAATCGTACGACAAGGGCCTCGCAGCCAGGTGCAAGTAACTCGCACGATTTGCTGCTGTATGGTCACAAATTGTACGGACCTGTTTGCACTTGTCGTAGTAATCGGCACGAAGACCAATCGCCATCGACCAGCTAGTTGCACGATCACCTAGAGAACAAGTCGCAGATCAGATCGTGCTGATCAATTGCGCAAGTGGTGGGCAAATGGGCGATTCCTACGGCGCTAATGTAACACAAGCGCGCGATTAGTGCGACTAGTGGCAGATATATCGTGCGCATCACTTGCGATGATGCGTAGCTAATCGTACGGTTATTCTGCATCATCGCTACGAACGTTGTTGCATTCACTGGTTTCAGCGATGCTACGGTTTTGGCATTTGATATGCCCAAAATTATGCATTGTGGAAAAGAGGTGTGAATGCGCAATGCTTTTAACAACTCAACAAAGGAATATATTTTTTTTACGTTCATGTTATTCACGTTTGCTATATAATCGTGTTTCCTTCTGATATGCACCACTAAGGTTCATAGCAGGGGGGGGGGGTCCACATGTACTCGCTACATTACATGTACAGTATAATTCAGACATGCCTCAAGAAAGCTCAGGAAGAGGGCGAAGCTGGTAGCGGAGAATAGAAGAAGCCTCGTCGAGATGCACAAGATGATGTTGAAGTTCATTCCGGACTTGATCCGAGATGACATTCACTTTATTAAGCAGCACACAAAAATTTAACAAAAATGCATTAAATCACATGCAGGTATTCGCCAAGTCAGAATCTACTATCGTATTTTTTTTTTTTTTTTTTTTTTTTTTTTTTTGTTTTTTTTTTTTTTTTTTTTTTTTTTTTTTTTTTGTTTTTTTTTTTTTTGTGGGTTTTTTTTTTTTTTTTTTTTTTGCTTTTTTTTTGTTTTTTTTTTTTTTTTGGGTTTTTTTTTTTTTTTTTTTTTTTTTTTTTTTTTTTTTTTTTTTCCGATGAGCTACCATTTGACGGCGTCTACGCGATCAGTTTACACTATTCGTATCTATGCAAATTTCACTCTTTGGGAAGTGCCGATTAGTGCGCACGATCATCTTACGGTGATGGCTCACGATGCCGCACGGTCACTTGTGCGATTGTCTTGCCCACCTCTTTTGCGGATCATAATTTGTCGTAGCAGGTTTTTCAAACTGTTGAACAACCTTTCTACGATCGTACATCACCTGCGGATCACAAGTGATTTCCATGGTTGTCGTACGTTATTCGCACCGATCTATGCTGCAACGTACTGGCGTATCACCTGCGATAAACTTCGTGTAACTCAATCTCACAGGTAGTCGCAATGCTAGATGTGACCTAATCCTTCGTGGCTTTAGTGGCCTTCAGAAAAGTTTTAAGGCATTATTTTTCTTCACTGATCCTTAAAATCATGGACCACGAATTTGATCACAAAATTGTTCATGAAGTCTGAATTTGCAAAGACATCTGTACACAGTATCCTTTCCTCACCCTCCTCCTCACCCCTCTAGCAAAGCTTCTGTCCAATGCACACATACACATCTACATGTAGGTGCTATCATATTACATTCATTGCTTGACTGATACAAATGCATCTACATCTGCATATCAACTCTGTCACTCTGTTCCATTTCTTGTTGATATTCTATCGGCAATTTTTCCTGTTTTTGCTGTTATTTTTTCTTTGCCCCTCTTGCTTGATTTTGCCGCTGTACTACTCATTGAAAAGTGTCATCGGGAAATTGTATACTAAAAGGATTTAAATTGTTTGATGTGTTATTGGATGTTATCCTCACTCATGAATAAATTATATTTCCATTTATTTCTGGCTTTTGGCGGTAGAGGAAATGCAAGTACACGATTTGGGAAGTGGTTTGTAATTGGTATTTCCAGGTCTTTGCTTGTTTGTAGTGAAATATGAGAAACATGTAAATGATTAGCAAAAGTTTATACATATATGTATAAGGATCAGTTTTGGCTGCTTACTTATTAACAGTTCACCTAAGAGTTGCTTAAAAAAAACAATAACTAGTACTAAGAAGTTCACTTCATGAATACTAGTATCATGTTATTTTGAACCGTACCCTCACCAGTTTGTCTGACTTTATATTTCTGTAAATTTTCTTCAGTTTTAGAATAGCATTTCATTACCCAGTATTTAGTTCCTACATGAATGTATGAAACGACAATTTCCCTTTAATTTTGTTGTCGCAAAAATTACACATTACACATACCACTCTAGGAACTGTATGATAATGTTGTATTGAATCAAGACCGCACTGAAATACATCAGCCACATAGATGGACAACATCTTTCTTTATTATTGCGAGATCTAAGTAGGATTTAAGAGGGTTATACCCCGTTAGAGTGTTTATCTCTTCCCACATGCCTGAAACTGTAGAAGCAGACTATGTCACACTCTTCTTGGAATTTGACATGCTTTTATGGAAAACGGTTGCGGACATGTAAGTCTACATTTCTGTATGTCACTTGAAATGTTTGTCGCTGTAGTGCATATACATGTAAACAACTCAAGGCCACTGCTAAATGTGTCTCAGCAGGGATTTTTTTTGATGACAAGAATTCAGTGAATCTGATACTAGGCTATTTAGTTGGTGAATTTTAAAAGTCAGTTTAGTTTATGTGAACATTTAATCTTCCAATGTTTCATTTTTTAACAAACAAACAAAACAAAAAATAACTAATACAGCAATTTCTGCATTGTGAATGTGAAACTGTGATATTTGCCTCCATCATCGATGATCACCACATACTGTCTTTAGGTACAAGTAGAATGCAATAAAGATTACTCCCAATACACTTCATTTAAGTAGACTCTCACATTTTTGGCTTGTATAATTGAAGGCCATCTTCAAGAAATGGCCTGCAAATACAAGCCACAAATTTAGAGACTGTCCAAATGAAGTTTGTTTGAAGTAATCTTAATTTAATTTGATGCTAGATCTATGTATGACATTGAGCAGTAAAAAAAAAATATTTTATACTTATTATTTCATGAGTATTCATTGATTTCTGATCACTCATGAGGGTTCTAGAAAAGAAAAAACATACGTGTACATGATCACAAGTCAAACAGATTTTGTTGTGCTTCACCTCCTGAAAAGCCTTGTAACATTTTCAAGAATATTGACTCCTATAAACTTAAGTTACAGAATAACAACAAACATACAAACACACACATACACACATTACACTTGCCACACTTGTTTGTATTTAATCATCTACACTTACTGGAGTGTGCGGATACAGGCTGAAAGGAGTTTTTGTGAATTTGTTTGATTGAAAGAAAGAAAAAAAATGGTGTTTCCAGTGTAATTGAAGTATAACCATGTAAGCACTGTAACCCATATAAAGCTACACAACAAATTGGTCTTCTGGATCAAGTTTTGATAACTGTTGATTAAAAAGGATATAAAAATTTGTCTGTAAAACTTACACAGCAGAAACCTTAAACAGTGTATCTGATAGTCGTGTAATTTTAACTCAAGCTGGAGTCTAAACTCAATCTTTTTGCCTAATAGCTAACTGATCCCCTCCTTAAATGGGTGAAGCCTCCAAGATACAACAAAACCCTTCAACATCTAAGGATGATAGGTCAAGGTATTACAATGTCAATCAGCTGTTTTATGATGGTCTATTAAATGGCAAGATGCCACTTAAAACATGCAAAGGTTCATTTCAGGGATCTAATTAATGACTTCTATTGATGTGTGTGTTTACACAGCTGGTCTTGGCAAACTTATTACGTTAATATTATAACAAATAAGAAAATAGCATCTTCAAATTCTTAAACAATTTGTGTCCTTTTTGCAGGTATAAAACATGCAGTTTATTACTCGCAAAAGTAATGAATGTCAAAGAGGAGAAATGCCCCGTTAGTCCCACCAAGGAGGTCGAATACTGGTCCACTGACACATTGATGATGTTTTGAAATCAGGATTTCTGATGGTACACTCTCTATAGGATGTCAGAAATACAGACTGATACTTTATGAAAATCTGTAATATGTTTGTATCGCAATATGTTTTAACTCATTTATATGATGAACTTGTTTATATGCAAATTAAGAACCCTATATAGGTTTTATTCATTTATACAAGCATACATACATAAAAGTGTGAAAATGACTCACTGTTTACCTAACCAGGCTCATAGCTATCTGAAGTTAGTAGTCTGTACATGATTTGTACTACATGATATTTGTCAGTTTTCTGGCTCGTAAATTCAAAATTAACAGATGTTCCAGGCAGGCAGCTGGATCAATTTCATAAAGTGTATATTTGATAGTGTTGTTATGATATCCAACCTCTATTTCACTTGATTAGATTTACTATCAGAGATACCAGTAATAAATATAGATGCATGTCAATTTTTGTTGTTTGTATGTGTGTGTGTGTGTGTGTGTGTGTGTGTGTGTGTGTGTGTGTGTGTGTGTGTGTGTGTGTGTGTGTGTGTGTGTGTGTGTGTGTGTGTGTGTGTGTGTGTGTGTGTGTGTGTGTGTTTGCATGTGTGTGTGTGTGTCTTTGGTTGATATACATGTATATATGTTATATATCACAATATAGACCTGCATGATGCCGTATGATTACACAAACAGATCTACAGTCTGTTACGTAGTTTAGATTAGTGGTGTAACAAAAAGGTTGACTATGCAGACCCAGAACTCTTGTGATTTAGTAGGTTTCAGCCATTTTTTTTTTTTTGGTCAAGTTGCCACAGGAACATGACCACTGTATTTTGAGTATTTGCAAGATGTCAGTAAATTGACAGATTTCAAGTAATCCCATTGTAGTCCAAACATTTGAACAGTATAACAGACTCGCTGTACCAACTGTCCCTATTTTATACAGACTATCACTACTTTTGGCAAAAAAAATACTTCAGTGTATTGGATATTTAAGAATGTGCTCATTTCTAAAATTTTCATCTCATTTTTCTTTATTTCTTAATAGGTCTCAAAATGGCAGGTATGTTAAACAAGTTTTGTGAAACAAGAATATTTCATTATCAACATTAGCAAGTTGACAAACAAGTGCTAATATATTTTGCAAAAACATTTTCCCCCATAAAGCAACTTTCAAATATAGTTTCAAGATTAACCAAAAAAATGCTTGGTATAGTAGTTTAACCAGTTTTGGAAATAATCAAGCTGATACAACACTAGCTGTAGATGTAAACAAAGATGTACATACACATACATGGTTTGGGTATGGCTTCGTAGAGGCCACAAGAGTAAGTAATATGTTGACATCATGGGTGTGAATAATTCAACGCGAACCCAGAAGGTGAAGGCTACAGGGATGGTCCACCAGAGCTGTCAAGAGATTCAAGACGTCATACCCAAAGGCTGCCCTCGCAGCCACCACTCGTCAAGAAAGTTCATACGGTAATACCGAAGTACCCAAGAGAAGCACAAAGATATAAAAGCAATGAATGGTATTGCCACAGTTTAGCTAAACAAGATGACCCTGTCACAGTATTTGGAAATACATGTATATTTGACAATATTTTGGTTCCTTGGCTAAATTCTTTAAGCTCTGTCTGTTAATTGGATTGCTTCAAATGATAACTGAATTTACAAAGTTTATGTTTCACCCAAAAAATACATTATTTTCTGCTGATTCTTTCTGAGTACATTGTAAGGACAATTTGTTAAGAACAATTTATGTCTATTTCAAATGACATTTGCACATTCACCATATATCAGTATGCTTAAAGGTTAATAACATGATTGGGAACACTTGAAAATGCCTCAAGAACCAAATAAGTTGAAGCATATACCAACGACATGTATACACCAGATGGAGTGGATCTCCCAGCTGGAAGGATTTGTCTTTGATTTGTTTTCTTAAGGAGAGTAAAGCATGAAGACACCTGTATTTTATTTCTCTCAAGGCCCGAGAAAAATAAATCCCACAGAAAGCTACACAACAAATTTGCCTGTCACAAGGGATATTGACAGTAGTTATTTTAGAATGAATAAACATTTGACAAGATTTTCACAGCAGAATCCTTCCATAATTAACTTGATTCTAGAATAATTTCAGCCCAAGTTGAGGACTACCCCTAATCATATCATTTACCTTTAAGAGCCAAAAAACTATCTTAGTCAACTCACACTTTTTAGTGTTTTAAAACATGATGAAGAAGAGGAGTATCGTCTCAAGACACTGACTCACCATCAATGCATTAGATATTCAATTATTTTGGAGATAAAGCTCTCTTATGTGTTCAAACATGATTCATGAGCACAAATGAGTTTTAGATTTGATTGCTTTAGCATACTTTATGTGTTCAATATGCATGAACAAAACTCCTCTTCTCGTAAAATCTTGTGCCAGTGAGTCGGTTCTATTAAGTCACGGTAATTGCATGAAATGCAGAAATATAAACTCATAAAACAAACAGGGAAATATTAGCAATATTTTGTAGTGTGTGTAAATAAAGTATCGTATTGTTGACACTCAGTTACTTGAATTGATAACAGTGGACTCTTCCTCATTATCCCTTTTTACGCGAATGTTGCATCTGTGCACAATTGTACAATTGAATTGAACAATCATAATAATTATTTTTCTCCTTCACCTTTGTACAGGAGATATTAAACATTAGCTAGTGTGCTTGTGAAACATCCATAGAAAAATTACAATTTTCAGTACTACAGTAAGGATAGCAAAATTCAAAGAAATGTGAAAAGAACAATTGTCATTATTATCCACTCAAAATAGATTCACCGTGTAAAGAGTTTTAAAAGCAGTATGAATATATGTACGTATATATGTACATACTGTGGTGACACATCCAGTTCCAAGGGAAAGTGAGCAAAGTGGACAATTCTGCAGTCAGTGAGTTTAAAGGCAGGGAATCTCTTTTGCACCCATCCAGAAGTACATCAAAACATCACTCATGCCCACTATCTGAATAACATATCAGTGAAATCTGAAGATCAGTAATTACCTAGAATATGAAAAATACATCAAACACTGACCGTCATTAGTCTCTTGGTGAAGCTCACTATTTTGGAGTCACTTCAAAAGTATTGTTTCCATATTCACGTATTGATTTCTGAATGATAATCTGCACTAGACTTATAAATGCATGGTATTGGTCATGTTCATAAATACATAATATGATACACATTTCTAAATTGTCAATAAATCATACATAATGAACGCCCATGCAATGGAAAAGTATAAAAGTAAATTACGAATTTGCGGATCTGTGATACTTGATTTAATTCAAAATCATACGGTCACTATAATTCCAGCCCAAATGAGTTTCTATAGCTCCTATACTTTGCTAAAGGTTCTGAAAGGTAAATGACATGATTGGGGGTAACTTGGGGTAAAAACTATTCTAAAATCAAGTAAACTATGCAGGGGTTCTACTGTGACAATTTTGTAGTCAAAAGTTGACTCATTTTAAAATAATGTCCATCAGTATGCCTTGTAACAGACAAATTTGTAGTGTAGCCTTCTATGGGGATTAAATCTATCGTGCCCTGATAAAATTAAAGTGCTGGCCTGTTCATGCTTGATTCTCCTTAAGTACACAAACTCAAAACAAATCCTTCCAGCCAGGAGATCCACTCCAGCTGGTGTACATTTGGTTTATCTTTCAACCAGTTTGGTTTTAAAGGTATTTTTTTTTATTTCTCCCAATCATGTCGCTGAGCTTTAAACAGTATTTTCTTCTTTACACCAATTCACCAACTGTGTATTTGCAAGCAAAAGAGATGCCCCAACTTTCAATATTTCTCCTGTAATACTTTAAAGGACTGTCACTTTAAGTTGTCTCTTGTCTGCTGTGAGTCATGGTCATGTGACTTGTGGAGTGTTATCCTTGTTGAGACCCTTGTATGTTAGAGACAAAGATCATGTTATGATTCATTGGGGAGATGTGATGTGCATGTCAATCAGAAGAAATGGGATATTTCAGTTTTCAAGACAAAGGCAATATTCACAAGTTAATGCCGCAATTTAAATAGTCATATGAACATCCAGCAATACTGATGAACGTTAATTACTGTGAAGTCTGAATTGAACAGATGTAAACATTGCTCGATCAGCGAGTATAGACCATAAAAAATGTAATGTACTTCCCAAATGAGAATGCAAGATGCTGAAATAAGTATTGACATTTCTTGCATGAACATATCGCTGAGGAATATGTGCCAAGACATATGAGAAGTTGCCTGTTTCATCATACTGCTCACTTAAAGATTGTGTCAGGGATGTGCAAGTCCATAACTTCCCTTCGTTATCAATACAAACGGTAGTTTAGTACTTACAAATGGTGTGCTGAAAGTTTGAGATCCATACGTCATGAATTTGTTGTTTTATGAGAAAAACTAATAACGACATGTTACCAGAATGTTGTTCTTTCCGTGAGTTTCAGTTTTGCTCAAACTGCGTATCGCGGTTATTGTGTAACGTCGGAAGACCAGCGCAGCGCACTGATTGGTCAAACGGCTAACCTCCGCACGACATTTAGCTAACGGCTGATCGGACAATTTTGAAGCGGCACGTGCACGTTTGACGTCGCGGAATTTTTGAAAATGCTTCCCAGTAATTTGAAAAAGTATGAAGTTTAACCGTCCAGATTTTCACCAAAACTCAATATTTTACCCCAAGTCTCTATGAGAGGTGTTTATTTATATCAATCTTTCAGCTGATTTCATTCATTTAGATGTTTTTTGACGTGCAAATCAATGACACAATCTTTAATATTTTATCAAAATTTAATTTTGAGGCAAATGACCTGCTAGCAACAGCAGCAGTGTCAATGTACAATACATCTTTCAAAGTGATGTAACTGGAAATAACAAAAGTGAAAGTGTTCTTTCATCTGAGAAATGATCATCATCATATTGGGAGCAGGAGATACCACCAGTTTTTCAAAGCTCAAATCAAAATTAGATTTACACTTTAAATCAAGTAGACATACATGTCAGCACACTACATTGGGGAGAAATAACATGCTGTCTGTTATTTGTGTGGATATGCATCGTGCATACCTGAGTGCAGAATTTGCTTTTATCTACGCTCCCAGGTGAGGGATCTTGGGACTCCAAATGCAGCGCATTAAGTTCTCAGACTTGATCCAAGATTCATAATTCTCTTCTCCTCTTGTACAAGTAGGTTCCACAGCGGCTTTGGGATGGGTTCACGCGACATTTCCATCCGTACCTCAGACTGACAAGTACGTTTGGCCTTTTCCTGTGTTTTCACTTCAGTCCTTTCCATAATGTAAATTTGCCCTTTACGTAACGCAAGATTGTCCTTACGCATTTGAGTCTTTTGTGTCTGTTAGCGTGTTCCGTACGGCGTTGTTTGCAGAGCGCGAACGTTGTGTATCCAGCTGATGAAAGATCAAGGCAGTCAGTTTACGTGAATAAAATGGATACGTGCTTTTTCAATGTTCTAATCAATACAATGCGCCAAACCAAACATTCCCCGACCATGACTTTGGTAGTACAAGTAAAAATTTTTAGTTGTGCTAAATAAACCAGTGATGGTTCCAAATGTCTTTGATTTTGTACATAGCTGGAAAATGTTTTTCTTTTTTATTCTTCATTCCACTTTTTTTTTGGGGGGGGGGCGGGACATGTGGATTAAATTAAATAATTTGATAAAAACCTGGTTCCTCAATTGTGCTAAAAATATATGTTATTTGTTAAACTCTAACTTTTCAAGGAGCAACATTATTTGATTATTCTGAAGAGGGAAATAAAAATCAATATTTTCTGTTTCTGTAGCATAATGTATGGCATTCATATTATGTTGGTGTGCTTGTATAGCAAAACCTTTATGTCATAGTAGGCCTAAAATAGATGAAAACGATGTATTGTAATTGTCTAGTGTTGCTATAGCAACTAATCTGTTTAGTAATGGGTTTCACACACATCCATACATACACATTCCCTTATAACTGGAACAAAATTTAACATGAAATTGGAAAAAGTGCAAAAAAAAATATTAAGTGACTTTCGGTTGTGAATTAAGTTTTCCAAATTACCGGTAAATTTATTGTACAATTATTGAGATTTTTTTTCCTGTTTTGTGTTGAATGCTTATCACATATGTTATGGTTGAATTAGTTTAATAATTTGATGAAGTTTAAAATATATATACATGTATTTTTTTTTTCATTTTTATCAGAATGGAAAGTACTTTCATCCTAGCTTATTTTATTAAATTAGCAAGAAATTTGATAAAACAGGCATATTGATTTGATTGTATCTGATCGAAATGTTATGCTGTCAGGAATTTAAGTTAATATGCATTTTCTCACTAACGGCATGGTACTTGACCATAAATGGTACGAGAAAAAGATTAAATGTCATTTTTGCCTACAGCCAGTAGTGTAACATTATTGAACAGCAATAACATTTGTACAGTAGCTGTTTGTTCACTTGTATATTACCAAAACAGATAGTGATACTGAATTGTTCACCTAATCAGATATATTGGCAGAACTCTGCGTTGAAATAGCACAGCTGTTGACATTGACTTTGTGTTTGCAGCCACAATAATTAGATGAATCCAAGCTGAAATAAGTTCAAATGTGGTTGGCAGGAAAATCAATCCTAGTTACCTGCTTGCTAGAGCTTTGCCCTAGCAGAAAATGAACAATTGTGTCTGACAAGTGGCAAATAATTATTACTAGAGGAGGCGTCATATGAAGTTTGAAGTTTGATTGACAAGCTAATGAGTCTTTAACAGAAATTTTAAAGTGTTTTATTTGGCATTCTCAGTACAGTGTTATGTGCATTTCTTTGCTCCTTTCTTTTTTTTTCTTTTTTCTGTATTTTGGATGTATTGATTGATTTTTGTCTCGCCTGCGTAGCGGAGCGAGACATAGGTATCACTATTTCCGGTGTCGGCGTCGGCGTAGGCGTAGGTGTCGACGTAGTCGTCAACAATTGTGTTGTACACCCAATAACTTTCTATAGCTTCGAGGTGGGATCACCAAATTCATACCAGAGGTCCATCTCTTGAAGGCACAGGTCAAGTTCGAATATGAGTCGAATTT
>JZLH01S0624008.1:12207-29240 GCA_001188425.1 Eucidaris tribuloides | reverse complement strand
GCGGACATACTACATACTACATACTACATACATACAGAAAAGTGATTTCATAGTCTCTTCCTGAACACGTCCAGGTGAGACAAAAAAACACACAATGATAATCTGAATGAAGTAACAACAATAATGGTAGATCAACAAATGTTCATTCCTCTTCATAATAGGAATCATGAACAGGGATGGGATATTGAAATTGAATTTCTTAATGGCGATGTATTTTGTAATTGCAACCGAATATGTAGCAAAATCAGTCAACAACAAATCAGAGGCCCACAAAAATTTGGCATTTTTTATAGCCCCAGGCCACCACTTGTTTTGAGCTTTGTAAACATATTAGCTCAAAGTAAACTGTAATTACGTGTCCACACATGCAATTATATTTTAGGCATGTGTTTGAAAAGTTGTGAACTCACATTATTCGCAAGATACCACAGAAATGTTCCCCATCTTTGAGCTGCTGCAAGGACTCGATACATTCACCAACTCCAAGTGAATTGATCTGCGAATGAAATAGCAGTGCATTGAATATACTGGCATTGTTATTGCATTCAACTGTCAATAGGAAAAAACAGAGAGTAAAACAACAAACATATATGGGGATGACAGGTGTTTGTGTAAAAAACAATAGATCCTGTAATTACATCTAGTCTACATGGGTATTACCCATTGGAGACTACATGTACGCACAAGATATCTCGGCTGGGGTCTATGGAAAATGTGTGTTACAGTGAAATCAAATCGTCCCCAACGAGTGTATGAGCAATTTAACATTCTGGAGCTTAAAATTTAAAAAAAAAAAAAAAATTGTCAAAGTTTGATATCCGAGGCTGAGCTACAGTGCTAGAATGGACATATAAATAGCTAGTGCAAACTGAGGGGGCATAAAGAATGATTGATTAATCATTAATTCATGGGTACTTACAAAATTCACCAAACTTTTGAGCTTGCCTGGATCCATCTGAAGAAAATAAAGATTTAAATAAATGATGATAGAATAACAAGTCATATCTGGACATGAGCAACTTAAATGTAAACAAGAAGGAATACCTGCAAATATGTTGGACAGTGTACACTTACAACACTAGCGGATCGCGAGTAGCAGTGAGCTCAAAACTGACAACACCTTCAGAAGAAAATCACTGTTCACATGATTTTGGATTTTGGACTTTTGTACAGATATGAGGGAATGTAAACAAGTTGAAAAGACCCAGTTTGTGATGCATCATTGAATATTTGCAGTGACGAGATATTGAAGTAAAAGTAAATTTTTTGACTTTGAACTGCGCGATCCGACCCAAAACAGATAACCAGAAAAATGTCCAAATTTGTTGAAAACAAGTCTATTTTGGGTCATATTTATCGGACTACCATGCACACTTCGCGTCCACCCATTAACGTTTGTACTTTTTGGTACAGATTTTCATTTATTTAACAAACCCATTTTTGCACTATCACTACTAAGTCAAAAATCTTCAAAACTTTAAGCAGAACCGTTCACTGATCATTCATTAAAAAAAAAAATATAAGCACTTTCAATCTTTTCTGATGCAGGCTAACATTATCTGCCAGGACATGAAAAATTGTGCGCATATTTTATATCCCTTTTTCAAAAACTTTTTGGTTCCGGTAATCCGTTTGGCCGGAGTGGGAAATACCAGTAAATAACACCCTGATATTTTTTAAGAGAATGGGAAACAGTTGGAAATACAATCTAGGTCTACTGCCACTGCCCAGGTATTTTCCAAGTATTTTCTAATTCTAGTATTTCCCTGTACATGTAAGTTAGATCTACCTTTCTACAAGTACATTCTGAATACCCACCCAGGTGGAAAATACTGGAATTTCCCAGGAAATTGCCAACCCTGCCGTCATCGTCCACTCGTCAGTGACAGTGCAGTGCCGGCAGTGGTAGCGCAGTGGTAATGATGGTGGGAAAAGGAGTAGAGTAGAGTCTAAGTAGATCTACGACTATACATTACATGTGACACACATACAATCACACTCACATCTAAGTTATAACGTTAGTAATAGTATTAACTGGGGGGCTTCTCATTAATATTGATATCATTGCAGGAGCTGAACGACATGAGGAAAAATGAGAAGACCCCGCCGATCAGTTGGTCAGCTGGTCAGGCTCACACCAAGGAAGGAGTTAGATCTACACCTCTTTGCTCACACTCACACAGTCCACATTGTAACCAGCGCTACAGCTACAGCCGGTACGGACATGACGGGGAGGTATATACAGCCACAAACATGCAACACAGCTGCCCACGACCACGGCACAGGCACAGCACTGCCACCCACAGCACAGGCACTGCACAGCACAGGCACAGCTCAGCAGCACAGCACAGGCACACAGCGGCCAGCACGCAGTGCGGTGCATACAATCAACAGGACAGGGACAGGGTCAACACAACACACGCGTTACAAATACGGAATAATTCATGTAGTCTAGTCTAAATAACACTTCCATACGTTCACGCCGATCTTATCTTACCGGGTACCGTTGTGGTTTATGCGTTCATTATTCACTGCAAACTCTGCCTTTTAAGCAATGAAATCAACATTCTTCGCAAAATTATGCTTCGTTTACGTACAACCAACCGCATATCAAATCTAGCGGACGAAGTTTGATTACATGTCAAAGGTCACGGTTGACCAATAGGAGCGTATCATTTCAATTCGCAGAGGGCGCTAGTGACAAAAGTTCATGGATGAGCCCCAATGACTTACAGTTTATCTTGCGCCGAATCTGAAAAAAAATAGGATGAAAATTATGCCGAGAACATAATAATGAGGCCCGGTAATAGCTTTATTCCTATTAAAATATGTTGTGATAAAAGTATCTTGGTTTATTCATTACTATATTGGACATACACATTTCAACAAAGAAAAATGAAACCATGGTTAGTACCGGGGGTTAGTAGGCCTAAAAAAATTACTTTATTGATTCAATTTAACAATAATAAAGGAAATATCACAAGTTCAATCACAAATCACATATGGAATTCATGCAATTACATGCATAAAAACGATTGGAAACACGTAACACGTATTTAGATATTGAACAGAATAATTATTAAAATACATGTAGGGCTTCAATATACACATGTTCACAATGTTACCAAATTGATTTAAAATTATATAAATATATTGTGTCATCCAAACTTTGCTATCTGTTTGACTAGACAAATCAACACCCCAGAACACAAAACTTCAGACGGTTATGCTTTCAATCGTAGGTCTGCCATAACAATCAGCACATGAATTATTGTCTTTAGAAGAAAATTCTGCGACACAGCAGCCTATGGGGGTAAACTCAATTATTTTCACTTTTTAAAAGCACATCGTTTTGCCATGCAATTGTTTTCAGCGCTTCATTTTTACACCATATCAGGGGAATTGTGGAGGAATCATGTATATTTTAAACTGGAAACATTGTGATACGATGTATTTAATATCACATAGATTTAAGATGTTTGTTCAGTATAAGACAATCAACCACACATTATCAATAGAGTGCAATTAATAGACCAGTTCACTAATTGAATGTATACCATTTTTATGTCATAGGGAAAGGGAGAATATGATTTTGATTTAAGATTGTAGATGTATAGACAAATATTGGAAAACAAGGCAATTAGCTTTATAAGACCAATTATGGAGCGTTGTTCGCTGTAAATTTTAAGAATACAAAATGCTTGTTTACAGATTCGAAAACTGTAAAATCGAAAATTATGTTTATCAAGTAAAGTTGATTTAAAAAATGTAGTATCTCTATAATGTCACGTTAATGTATAATAATTAGAAATAATATAATAATATATAATAATATAATATATAATATAATAAAATAGCTAATAATAAAAATAAATCATAATAATAATAATAATAATTAATAATATAATAATAATAATAATAATAATAATAATAATAATAATTAATATAATATATAATAATAATAATAATAATAATAAATAATAAAATAATAATATAATTAATATAATAATAATAATAATAATAAAAATAATAATATAATAATATAATAATAATATAATAATAATAATAATATAATAATATTAATACATATAATAATAATAATACATAATAATAATAATACGTCTTTATTTTACCAGGGTAGCCACTTTCAGTCACAAAGATGCTCTATACGAGCTGGCCCTGTCATTCCGCTTACTCTATTGCTAGAATGCCGAGCAGGTCCCAATTTTACAAGTTCTTTGGTATGACCCGGCCGGGGCTCGAACCCGCGACCTTCCGGACCAGAAGCGGACGCTCTACCAAACACAATTATATTGTGTTACAAAGTATTAATATGAATGTTCAAAATGTATAGTATATCTTCCAGCGATCAATTATTGATTTTTTTTATATGTGAGATTAAAATGTATGGCATTATTTTGCTTGATCTAATATTATTTAACACGGGGACTGATCCCGATTAGCAACTATGCTACATGTATATTGTTAGCTCCTACGTTGTATAATATTTATTGTACATTTCATGTATTTGTTTCAAATTGTTAAATATGTAAAATAATAAATTCGATTCCGTTTTATTTAGATAAAGGCTGTCCCTAAAACAACCAAGGGGCGACGCCAGAGTAAAATGGACCCGAGGGGGCGAAATCCGTCGGGAAAATTTTCGCCGCCAAATATTTTTTTTTGGGGGGGGGGGGGCAGTGGCCAAATTTGCTGAGAAGTAGCTCATGGGGTGGGGAGGGGTGCTTGTTTTGACGGTCTCGGCGGAAAATTTTCGCGGCCAAACATTGTTTTTTAATTTCACGGACAAATCCACGGCTAAATTCGCGGAAAACTCAATCAGTGGAAATCATAGGGGTGAAATTCGCGAAAAACACTGAAATCTCCTTAATTTTTTATTACTTTGAAAACAATACGGGACGCCCCCCCCCCCTAAGGCCGCCCCTGTAACAACATGAGAGCTTGCCCGACATAAAGCACTAATGTATACAAGTTGGATTCCAAGTAATGGAATGTATTCATTATAAACAGGTTTATGGAATAGCTTTTTACGGCTAGGCAGCCAAGGAAGGAAAATACATAAATTTGAATATGATTAGTACAGTGTGTCTAAAAAAAAAATTGTGCAAGTGAAAACCGCCCTCTTTGGCAATTAGAAAATAGTCTTGTGACATGGTGCTCACATCAACGTCAAGACCATAGTCTTAGCGTTCAGATACCGTTAGTTTGTTCAATTTGCTTTTCTCAAACTTTAGATATGTTAATTTAAATAATAAAGGGTAAAATCACAATTGTGCCACTTTTACTACAATCCCTTGTAAAGGTGACACGATTGTGATTCCACCCTTGTGTTGCTTACAACATACCTCGAGATTAAAACATGTAAATTGAACAGACTAAATGGCATTTGAAAGCTAAGACTTTGCCCTTGACGTTGATGTAAGCATCATGTCACGAGAGTATTTTCTAAATGCCGAAAAGGGCGATTTTTACTTGCACAAGTTTTTGAGACGTGCTGCAGCACGTCTGAAAAAATTGTACAAATGAAAAGCGCCCTCTTTGACAATTAGAAAATACTGCCTTGACACATGTGTACGTCAACATTAAGGGCAAAGTCCTAGCTTTTAAATGTTGTTTGTTCTATTCAAATTGCTAGTTTTAATCTTGAGATATCTTGTAAACAACAAAAGGGTGGAATTACAATTATGTCACTTTTACAAGAAGACGGCCTGATGCTATTATTGACTGTAGTAAAAGTGGCACATTGGTGATTTTACCTTTTCGTTGTTAACTGAACATATCTCAGGATTAAAATAAGCTAACTGAACAGAACAATCGGCATTTGAAGGCTAAGACTATGCTCTCGATGGTGATGTAATCATCACGTCACAAAAATGTTTTTCTCATTAACAAATAGGGCGCTTTTGACTTGCACAATTATTTTTGAGACACACTGTATACTGGTTTATTCATGAAGGAAAAGATCAAATACATTATGATACCAGAATAAACATACACGTATCAGTATAAAAATGGAACTACAGTGCATCCCATAAAAACACAGGACCCTATAAAACAAAGGCATGTAGGCCCTTTTGTGAATATAAGCAATTTGCAGCGTATGATTAAAAAATATATATGTTCAAAATAAACTTTAATTTATTATGCTCTTTCAAATGATTCACCATAAGCAAACTTATCTATTCATGCATCTCTGTTTACCATGACTTTGGAAATAATGTCAAAAACCATTTGCTACACTTTTTGGCTACACTCCGCACAACATGTTTCCTCTCTTACTTTTCCTGATGTGCTCCATGTCAAAGCCAACAAGTGTGGATTTCGACATTAAATGTTCAAAGTCATGGGTACATGAATAAATAAGTTTGTGTAATGTATCATTTGATAGGGCATAAAGTTTATTTTGAACATTTTTGTTTTTAATCATACGCCAGCACCCACGACAGACACAATGCCTTTGTTTTATGGTTCTGTTTTTTTTCTGGGACGCACTGTATATTACCTGTACAAGAACACATAAAATGTAATAACGACATAAAAAAAGAATACTCTCATACATTCCAAGATTATAAACAAAGAAATGAAGATCAAGCATGTATACCGAGCATATACATCAAACGTAGAGAGAGCTATAATAGAGAAATCTGTGGCATGTTTATCGGGCTTGCTAATCCGGGAGCAGTCTAATTTTAAGATGTTGTACAACCGGTGTTATGATTGGGCATGTTTCAAAGCTTTTTTTGTTACAAGCAAATTTTATGCACGTTTGTGGCATGTGAGGAATTAGCAGAAAAATCCGTTTGTTTCTTTTAAAGATCAGTCATCATATGGTTGAGGACTATTATGGAAAACATGTATACTTGATGCCTTGATTGTCTCATGAACTATGTTTCACTTCGTCTCCATTTGATTTTGATTGGCATGTTTGTTTTGACACTTACGAGTAAGTACCAATTTTTGTTTTTGTATAGGACTGATTAAGCAGGTGAGCAAGATTTTATTTATTTATTTATTTTTTAAATTTATTTATTCATTTATTCATTTTTTTATTTTTTTCATTTATTTATTTATTTATTTATTTATTTATTCATTTATTTATTATTTTTATTTTTTCATTTATTTTTATTTATTTATTTATTTATTTATTTATTTATTTATTTATTTATTTATTTATTTATTTTATTTATTTATTCATTTATTTATTTATTTATTTATTTATTTATTTATTTATTTATTTATTTATTTATTTATTTATTTATTTATTTATTTATTTATTTATTTATTTATTTTATTTTATTTATTTATTTATTTATTTGTTTTTTTTTTTTGGGTAGGGGGGGGGGTTGTCAAGTATGATTTCCAGTACAAGTGTACATATCTTAATGTGTGGTGTAATTTTGCGAATTTGTCTGTTTATAGAACGGGGCACCTATCAAACCACGTTACCACGGTATTGATATTTCACTTCGTATCTTTATTGACACCATAATTGTTAAATAAAAACTGACCTAAAAGGGATTTTAATGATAGAGTAAAAATGATAAATTATCATATTAAATAAAACTGTTAGCATAATGACAACTTAGAGAGTTAATCATTCAATCATGGGATAATATACAAAAGACAAAAATGACAGACGGACGGCCACACAAACAGAAAAAAAAATATTACATGTTACTTAATGTAATTCTCTCCCTGAACGTTTTTCATGTGAGACAATAAATAAACAAAGAGAAAGAGAAGAAAATATGAGAATGGCTAAATATAGACAGAGGTAGGAGCAAAAGTGGTTTGATCAAGTTACAAATTAAATGGAATACTAACATAATGTCTTTCTTTTCTAAGTAAAAACATAATAATTGTTTTCGTTCTTCATAATATTCTTACATAATAATGTAAATTCAGTCAAGCCACGACACATCGCATGATCACAGTAATGACTAAACGAGTAGAATGTTATCAATCTCATCAAATTGTGTATTCAAAAATGTAAAATTATGCTTCCCCCAAAATCGTATGAGAATTTGTTAAGGGTATGCGGTTTGGGGAAAGAAAAATAAAACCTATAGTCAATCTACTCTGCATGGTTTAATGATTTTACCTAATGTCAACTTCATCATCATTATTATTATTATTATTATTATTATTATTATTATTATTATTATTATTATTATTATTATTATTATTAATTATTATTATTACCGTCATTTACCCAGAGTAGAACCTTCATTGACAAGCACTGCTCTCCCAGAGGGCCCTGCAATTATCATTATCCTAAATTTCCACCAGGTCCCTATTTCACTCATACAGGTACAGAGCAGCAATGTAGATAAATCGCCTTGTTGAAGGACGAAAATGCGCGTGGCTGGAAGCGAACTGGTCTCTCATGCGTGGAAGGCAGAGATCAGTCCACTAAATTACGGTACCTCCACCACTTTTTTTTTTCATGTTTTTGCATGCGAACTGTGAACTCTCAATTCCGACAAACATCATATATAAAACACGTTAAAAACATAATGTTATTTTGTGCAAGTGAAGGGCAAACGTATTCGGGAAAGGGGGGGGGGGTACTCATTTCGCCAACTGCCTTTGGTTGGAGAGACTGTCACTGCTCAGCATGTTTTAAGAAGGAGAAGAAACGTGGAGGAAGAAGCAAGATGGGGTAAGAAGGAGGACGAAGAAGGGGGGAGAAGGAAGGAGAAGAAAGGAGGGGGAATGAGGAAGAGGAAGGAGGAGGAAAACGGAGGGGAGGAGGAAATAGGAGGAGAAATGATGAGAAAAAAGAGGAGGAAGAAGGAGGAAGGACAAGCAAGGAGGAAGAAGGAGGAGGAAAAAGGAGGAGGAAGGAAGAGAAAGGAGGGGGAAAGAGGAGGATGGGGATTAGGAGGAAGGACGAGCAAGGAGGAAGAAAGAGAAGGAAAAAGGAGGAGGAAGGAAGAGAAAGGAAGAGGGGGAAAGAGGAGGATGGGGGATTAGGAGAAAGGAGGAGCTCCGAGGAGGACAAAGGAGGAGTATAGGAAGGTGGAGGAAGGAAGAAAAAGAACGAGGAGGAAGGAGGGGAAGGAAGGAGAAGAAGGGAGAATGAAGATGAAGGAGTAGGAGGAGAAGGAAAGTGGAAGGAGAAGGAAGGAGGGGGCAAAATTAACGAAGGGGGAAAGAGGAGGGTAAAGGAGGAGGAATCAAGAGGAGGAAGGATAAGGAAGGAAAAAGGAGGAGGAAAGTGAAAGTAGTAGGAGAAAACGGGAGATAGAAGGAGAAGGGGAAAGAGGAAGGACGGAAGGAGTAGAAGGGAAGAGGAGGAGGAGGAGCTATAGGAGGAGAAAGGAATAGGGGAAAGGAGAGAGCAGGAGGAGGGAGGAAGGAGGGAGATGGATGAGGAGGGAGGAGGGAGAAGGAGGAAGGAGGGAAGTGGTGGAGGCCACAGAGGAGGAAGGAATAAGGAAAAAGGAGGTAAAAGAGGAGGAGGAAGAGGAAAGAGGAGGACAAATGAACCAAGAAGGAGAAAGAAGGTGAATGAAGGAGAAGGAAGGAGGAGAAAAACTGAGGAGGAATTGGAGGATGGAGGGAGAGGGGGAAAGAAGCAGGGAAAAGGGACGAAGAAGGAGGAGGCAGGAGGAAGAAGGAGGAGGAAAAAAGGAGGAGGAGGAGGAAGGAGAAAGCTGGAGGTAGAAGGAGGAAGGGGAAAGAGGAAGGAGGGGAAAGAGGGGGAGGAATAAGAGGGGAAGGGAAGGAGGAGAAGGGAGGAGAAGGGAGGAAGAGAAAGAAGCGGGGTGAAAGAGGAGGAAGGCGGAGGGGTGGTGGGGTGGTGGAGGAGGAAGGAGGAAGAAATAGGAGGAAGGAGGAGGAAAGAGAAGGAGGAATGAGCAAAGAAGAAGGAAGAAGGAAGAAGGAAGAAGGAAGAAGGAAGAAGGAAGAAGGAGGAGGAGGAAGGAGCCCGGGAAGGAGGAGCAGGAGGAGGAGGAAGGAGAAGAAGGAAGAAGGAAGAAGGAAGAAGGAGGAGGAGGAAGGAGCCCGGGAAGGAGGAGCAGGAGGAGGAGGAAGGAGAAAGAAGCAAGAGGAAAAGGGACGAAGAAGGAGGATGGAGGAGGAAGAGCAGGAAGGAGCAGGAAGATGGGGGAGGAGAGAGGAGGAGCGGAGGAGGAGGAAGGAGGAGGAAAGAGGAGCGGATGTGGAGAAGGGGGAGGAGAAGGGAGGAAGAGGAAGGAGAATGAAGGAGGAAGGAGGAGGAAAGAGAAGGAGGAAGAAGAAACAGAGGCTTCTGCACTATTTCTTGATACGCAAAGAGAATCAAGTTTGTTTTGGAGGTTGTTTCAATATAGTTATTAGTACAGTCAAAGTTGATCTAACATATCTTCAACATTATTTAATTCTTGAGAGTAAGATACGGGAACAAATAATAGTGTGGGTCTATTCTCAGTTGCATGTTGAAGTATTAAGGACTGATAACTTTTTGTAGATTTTAATCGACTTCAATATATTATCAGCATGATTATTTCGTGTAATAGTTTACTTTAGTTATAAATGATGATGATGATGATGATGATAATAATAATAATAAATATACTGCTATCATATAGCGCATAACTTGTCAAATGAAAACGTCATATATGCGCTAAGAAGAAAACAAGGAAAAGAAAGTCTCTTGTTTTAATTGGAAACATGTTACAGAGAAACTAAAATAGAAGAGTTTTTGGAGCAGACTTGGAGTTTTTCAACAGTGTTAATACTTTTGATGTTACTAAGGAGCTCGTTCCACAAAATTTATAATAAGTTGTCACTTTTTACTTTGTATGCATCAAGCCATTGTGTTCATGCGCGAAATCTTCATTCTTCATTCACTGCCTTTTCAAACAATCACTCGACTAATTATAAGTCCAATGATAAAAGTCCGAGTAATCGCATAGGTTAAAAATCAACTTACTTTTCATGTTCGGGATGTTTTCCATACCATTTGCATAAATTATATCTGATGATTTATTATTTTTCCCGGGTATTTTTTTGTATATTTTTTTGCATTCAACAAGCGGGAGAGGGTTTCAAACACCCCCACCCCTCCCCCCCCCCCGAAAAAAAAATATGCATAGCATCGTGGAACTTGAAGAAAGTGTGCTCGCCAATAAAATGTACCATGGACGAATCGGGAAAATTCACTTCCGGGATTCAGTACGACCGCCTAAGCTTATAAAGATTAGTTCAAATTGTTGAAAGTCATACACTGTGGTATGTGTTCAATTATTTACAAAAGCGCACATCGCCAGAAACCCAGGCACCCGTGTCAACCGGCATACCTTCCATTTGTACAATGCTTGTTTATTCACCGGTGCATATCGCATGCGTGCGGTAGAAATCAGCGTGGAATGGTGTCTCAAATGTGTGTGTAGTAACGTTAACGCGTAAACCAGATTTGAATTATTTGTCAAAATTCGTTATGTGGTTTCTTGTAGTCGACTCTCGACTAGCAGATGCTGGGATTGGATTAGGAGCGGTAGAAAATTGCTAGAACTGTGTCAAAAATGAATGAAATCGAGAGTAGAATTCGGGCATAGGTGGAAGTGTTTTTGCAGGGTGGCTCCGTGGGGCTTTTCGTTGAAAGGTGGTCGGAGCATCACTGCCCTGACAATAGCGAAGGTAATGACTGCAGATAGCATGCAAGCCGCTGTGCTGCGATGCAAATTGCACTGATTACACAACGTCTGAACGCATGTTGACACTGTTTTTTGTGTGTGGTTTGGTGATTTGAATGAATGAAATATGTGTGATATTCACCGTTTCAGCACGCAAGAATACAGAGCGATGACTACAAAATGCTATGTGAAATTAACACTTGCCTCCACATTGGCATTGGCATTGCATTGCCATTGGTGGCTGTGTTACATTGATCAGAATGTATTGTAGTAGTAGTAGCCAAAAGTGCCAAATCATTTGTAAATAGTAAATGTTAGTGTAGTGTAGAACCAGAATCTAGATCTAATGTACACTACCTACTCGCACAAGACAGGTACTACACACAATTAACACGCATCAATTGTTCCAACATAAACAGAACTTTAATTTTTAGATTGCCCACTACTAGGGATTCGGTGAAATCTTTATCAAAATCAATCTGCCAGTACAAAAAAATGTTCCATTGAATGTGTACGAAAATCTACAGAACGGGTCTTTTTTCTAGTTTTTGTCCGATTTGAAATGAAGGAGGAAAAAACCTATAGAAATGGTACCGACTGAAAGCTTGAGTTGGGATTATTTTCCACTAATTTGTTATGATGCTAGTCTCAGCACTAAGCACGCATTTGTTGACAGAATATTTTTTGTAGTTGAAGAGAAAAAAATAATATAAAAAAATAATTGTGTAATGATATCACAATATTTTGGCCTGCTTTGAATTTCTCTTTCTTCAAGCTTTAGAATGGTACAAACTGGTCGTGTTTCTAAAAAAAAATTAAAGTCACAGACTCCATACCACTAACTGAATATGGCAAGTCATCTCGTCTTGTTAGGGGGGGGGGGGTGATGATCCAATAATACATGTACATGTACACAACTACCCCTATTCTACTTGTACTCGTCTAGTCTGATAAATATGACCCATTAATGGCTTTTTGTGATGATTAACACGATTCCTGACATTTTCTGATCATCTGTAAAACAAATTTTAAAAATTAAGCAAATGTGTGTAACATCCATGGTGAAGTGTAACATCAGGTCATCCGTATACTTCTTCAAATGTATTGCATTTAATAACTTTTGAAATAAACAAGTTTCCAAAATAAGTGATCATATTCAATGTAGGCTATAGCTTAGATATTTACCTTTTTATATTTCATGATATCTTTCTTATGTAGGTAATTATGTAGAGTAATTTGATATATTGTTCAGGGAAAAAACCCATGTCCTTTTGCTGTAATATCTCTTACAGATTTTTGTCTCTGTATTCTGAAAATTTAAGGAAAATAATAATTGTTGTTTCATTTACCTTTATTTGTCTTGAATGGTGGTTATTAGTACTACAATCCTATACATGAGAAACATTGAGAACAACATTGGATCACACAACTTTGAATGACAATTTTTCCCTCAAAAGTGTAACATTTGTAAGAATCGTAACCATGGAATGGCCCAGATATGCTCCTTAACGTGCTATTCAATGTGTGTACTTGTATGTCATTTCATAAGAAGCTGAGTGCATAAGTCATGAATGAATAGTGGTATTTATACGGAGTCGAGTGGAATTTGGTTTTCTGCGTGAATCTGGTAAACCACTTACCTTTCCCCAGGGAGCAATGGGTGTTATTGCTATTACATGTACTGTACATTGCTAAGATAAAGTTAAAGGTACATGTAATAGGCGTAAACACTGACAGTTTTGAGTTTGGGGAAGTCTTCAAATAAAATAAGATTATTGCAACCTAAAATGACCATAAATTGTAAACTACGTATCTATTGCATTCAAAGCTATAATGTAATGTTTGACTGTCTTCCACACCATTACCCCATTCACTGGTAGAGGGTTTGGCGAAAGATGGTGTAGAAAAGAATAATTCTTTCTAGCCCAGGGGTTCTCAAATAGCGGCGCACGCGCCACTTACGGCGCATCGAGCCTTCCGAAGTGGCGCATGGAAGCCGCTGTGGTAAAAATTATAAATTGTGTAATTTCTTTGAATTTGTATTTCGGTAATATACATTAATTACATGTAGAGCCATTCCTGGCCACTTGAAACGCCTCATATCTAAGAGCTTCAGGGGGCTCTGCCCCATCGACCCCCGCCAGGGGCCCTTTAGCGGGCCCCTGGCCTGGACCTCGCTCCGCTCGCAGTGATGCCAATACAATTGCAGTATTTTGTACTTTTTTCAGTTGCAAATACTTGTGATTTTGAGCTAAATGCCTCAAAATGCCCTTTTTTGGTGGGATCACTTAGTGCACACTTCTGTTGAAAATAGATAAAAATACATTTTTACAACCCAAAGTCCTTTTTTTTAGACTGAAAATATTTTTTTTATTCGTAAGAAGTTGGCATCTTTGCGCTCGCTTCGTGTGTTACAGTGGCGCATTATAAATTCTTGATAACAAATTTGGCGCTTCAATAAAAATAATTGAGAACCACTGTTCTAGCCGGTAGTGTTAGCAATTTGCCTCTTGAGCAGTAGAAAATTGGAAGAAGTAAAAAAAAATGTCTCAATAACCAAATGAGTTGAAATACATACACTGGTTGAAATGCCCAATCGGGCAATTGAAAATTTAACATTTTTAGTTTCTACTTGCCCGACATGAAATTTTTCTGGCCCTGGGCAAGTGGGCAAGTGCTACATGTAGTGTCGAGCCCTGCTGTACATAGGCTGGCAGAATATACCTCCATGAGAACTATCATGCAGATTTGGAGTGTTTACATGTACAAATAGTACCTTTAAATGTATGTTGCAAAACTTTACACCATACCATCACATTGACATATTTACCAACAAATAACCATAATATTCACTGAATGTCAGAATGCACGTCTCCTCAATCAGCAAAATGATTTCTCCTTGTCTGGTACAGTTTGGGAAGAGTTTGGGAATGTGTACGTAAAGGCACAACTTAAACGTTTTATAGGGATGATTAAAAATGGGTTTTTGTTTTATTTCCAGGAAACTACACATGCAGATGGACCTTCTGCAAATACAACATTATTTTATCATACAGAAGTGGAAAAATATATATGAATAAACTAGATGAATATTAAAATAAGTAGGCCCGTATTATTAAAAAAGAAATGAATGAATAAGTGAATAAGTAAATAAATAAACAAATCAATCAATCAATCAATCAATGATAAATTGAATGTTTAACTAATACTGTAACTGGTCTGTTGGTAGTCAAAATGATTGATATTGAGTATTGTTTTTTTGTAAAAGAAATGAATAATTTCACAAAAATCACTTATTAAAGCCCAAGTTTAGTTTTGGGGATGTTTTTCTTATTTGAAAGCTTTATGCCCAAAGGTCATATCACATCGATAACAGATTCTGAATGTCTTTTGGTTTTTTTTAAATTAATTAATGACAAATCCTGGGGTGGGGGAACTCTGTTCTTTCTGATGAGGTATAACTCAGATAACCTTAAAGGCACTGTATAACAGTGTTTCCAGTTTAAAAAATCTGAGCTGCATGCTACCAGTGTCTCTGACATGGTCTAAAAATGAAACCCTGAAAAAATTGCAGTTTAAAATGATCAGTAAGTGCTTTAAAAAAGTAAAAATCATTGAGAGACCATTCCAGCTTTCCCCCATGTAGACTGCTGTGTTGCAGAATTTCCTATCGCCTGATAGGAAATTAATGTGCCAATTTGTATCTGCACATATTGTACTAGTGACAGCATAACTGTCCAAACTTTTGTGTTCTAAGGTGTTTATTTGTCCATTCAAACACTGATATGTCAGATAGCAAAGTTCGACAATTTTTTAAATGTGTCGTTATATAGTGTCTTTAACACTTTATTACCCCTTTGGATGCTATAATGTGAAATATACATATAGTCGAAAATCTGAGGGGTCCCCCCTGAGATTTTTCATTAATTAAAAAAAAAAAAGACATTCAGATTCAGAATTTGTTAATGGTGTGATATGACCTTTGGGCATAAAGCTTTCAAATAAAAAAAAATCCCCAAAACTTAACTTGGGTTTTAATTGTGGCCGGTGTTAACAGTAAAAACAACAATTTTTCATACGTAAACAAAGGTATTAGGCCTACAGTATGTTGTAGGACCACCATGTTCAATGTAGTAGTGAGCAATTGAAATTTCTTTGTTATAATTATTCATGCAAATTAACAAACCAAAGCAGAGTAAAAACAAACAAACTACTTTCAAGTATTATGCTCATGTTCTGTGAATTATTTGAGGAATGTGATGGTGGGTTGTTAGCAGCTCATTACAAATGTGTACAGTATGATTGTAGTCTGAATTCCAGACTCTGTCTCTGCAAGCAGAGGCTGGCCACGAAGCGTCCGTCTGGACAATAACGCATTTCGGGCTTTTGTATATTGTTTTTCTGCCTGAATTTTGGGAAGACTCCAGTAAAATCTGCTACATAGCTGTCACTGAAGTCTATGGGATTTGCCGCTTCCCAAATTTGAATTATCCCACACTAAAAAAATACTGACGATGTGAACAGCATAACAATCTAATTATGAGTATGTGAGTGGCACTGTGTACATTGTAGTGAGCGGACTTGAATGAAGTGTCACGCAAGACTCCCCCCCCCCCCATCCATGTTTAGAGGTCACTCAGGTCAGGCCATTCACATGAGAAAAATATGCTGTGATTTGGGAGAATACCTGATTAGAAAACACCACTGGAGCATGATTTGAATTTTGCAGTTGAATTTGTAATCATGATTCTAGTTTGCTTTTGCACAGCTCTAAAACTGCCATGATAAGGGTAATTGGTGATTACAATCATGCGTCCAATCACGATTTGGTAGTCATGTGAAATCACTTGTTGAACAGTATCTGCCACTGATTATGAGTGTAATGGTAGATGGAGTACATACATGTACCAGCATATTGGCATGAAAGGTGTTATTGTTATGCCTGTCACTCAGACGTACATGGAGTTAGCGGTCTGAAATACCTGTACAGAATATAGGCCTACCCATCTACCCATCAACAGTACAGAGGTATGTACATTATTGGATACAGATCATAACTGCTGTGATTTATTGTACAGTGTAGGTATGTTTATCACTTTTTAGCTCACCTGAGCCAAAGGCTCAAGTGAGCTATTGCGATCGCTTTTTGTCCGTCGTGCGTCGTTCGTCGTGCGTCATTCGTCGTGCGTAAACTTTTACACATTTTCAGCTTCTTCTTCAAAATGCATGATTGGATTTGGCCCAAACTTGGCAGGAATGATCCTTAGGGGGTGGGGATTGAAGGGTCCTCAACTGGTACTCCTGGTCCCCTCGGGGGGGGGGGCCCAGGGGCAGGGCCCTAAAGGGCCAAAAGTAGGTAGTTTTCAAACATCTTCTTCTTCTAGATCC
>JZLH01S0624008.1:0-11222 GCA_001188425.1 Eucidaris tribuloides | reverse complement strand
CGGGGCTCTTGTTATTATTTTCTTTCTAAGATTCAACCAAAAGGAAGAAATACTCATCTTTCAGGTACTGTAAAAGTGGAAATTTTTGCACAATTAATTGTTTGCGCTTGCAGAGTTTGGTGAAATTTTGCAGAGAACTGAAATACAGAGCAAGCAACCACAAGTGGCACAATGCTGCCTCTGCAGCCAGCCATGCATGCTGTACAAATACGAAAGACACTGAGAGGTCAGAGGGGAAGAGGGCGACCGAAGAAGACAAGGGAGAAGCAAGTGGTGGAGGAGAGTAGGAGGGTTGGATTGAGGGAGGAGGATGCACCGAATGGAGTAAAGTGGAGGGAGGGTGTAAGGGCAATTTCTATTAGTGCGAGGTATTAATTGCACATTGCTTTGCCTCTGTCTCAAAGTGAAGAGTAATTGTAAGTCCTCCTTGAACATACTATGAGCTTCATCCTTATATTTGAATGCATAAATTCCTGGTTTGTTTCTTGTGTTTGATTGATTTTTGTCAATTTTGTGAACATCATAACTTTCGTGCATGATTCAGGAGCAGTTCACTCTCACTCAAGCCTGTGGTATTAATCCCTTAAGCTGCCATTAGGCAGATCATAGGATTAAGACGTAGGATTTAACCGAGTGGAATGTGCAAAAGAATGTAAATGCTTCATGAAAAAAATGCTAGATTTGACATGCTCACTGACTAGAGAGTAACGTGAGTTTGTCAAGTTGTATTTCCGGACAGGTTGAGTACCCGGACATCGCGCGTCAAATGGCGCTTTATGCAGCAGGGAACTATCGCACAAAGTTGCAAATAGAACCCAGGGATGCAGCATCTATTATTCCTCCCATAGATATGGACCATGGGATTACTTACTGATCATTTTAAAATTACTTTGTTTGGCAACATATTCAGACAAATTTTAAAAATCAGGTGTCCGGACACACTACTCCCTACCCTACATACAGTTTTGCTACATTTCATTTAAACATCATTTCACACAGTATAGAAATTAAATGTTCAACTGTTATCAATGCAACATTGGTGGATTTTGGATAATTTTGCAGGATTTTCTTAAGGGGGTGGAGGGAAGAAAGGATCTCCTTCCTTTTTGTTAATAATTGTCCTTGTTTTCTTTAATTTGTTCCATACAGATTTATTTTTTTTTGGGGGGGGGATGGGTGTCGGTGGGGGTGGGGCACAAGGCAGTGACACATGTCCCTACATACACCTGGACAGGCATTTGCAGACCTTTGAGTGTTTTCATACAAGTTTCCATATTTCATGAATTTTTGCACATTTTCATTTTGTGCATCCCTTGTGACTGAACATTGTCTGCTCCCCAGTCTTTAGCAATTGAGTACAGCCAAATTATAAAAGCATTTCTTGCTTCGAAAGTGGTAAGCTTATACAATCATTTTCAAACAGATTGTCCATATGCAAGGAAGAACCAATAAACACGTACACAACTACATTGGCGACATATATTTGTGAAATAGCGACATCGAACATCGTTCAAAGAGAATTTAGCTGTTGCACGTCCATCCCTCAGTCTGGGCCCTCAGTCCTTGATGTCATTATGTTGTCCTCGTGAATATCGTCATTTTGTACCACAGGTGTTCGTTACCATCTTCCCAGGTCGCGATCAAAACCCTTTTGTGTGTAAACTGTTTCAACACCCGGCTTTACAGCTTGAAATTTTAATACCGACACTTATCCTATTGTGTGCCGTCTTTCAGGGCACTTTAAACATGATGAGGTGTGAATGTTTCTTCTTGCCTCACGCTCTTTAATTATTCAATGCAGCAACAGTAGCATCGGATCATGCAGCCTTTGGGACAGTTTCACATCGATCTGCAGATTAATTCATACATTATAACACTTAAATTAGGATTACATTAAGAATCTTTGTAAAATGTCACCGTTCCTTGCATCATCGTACAGCTGCGATTCTTTCCATCATGTCCGACGTTTGAACAAAAAATGTAATGATAGTATTGATTAGGAAATCAGACATCAGACGGCGGCATAATTCCCCTTTGCTTCCTAGGTCTTGCAAGTTAAGACTTGTTTAACTTCACGTCTTTTGTTCGGCAATTTCGGCGATCAAGCCAATCAATAATCTGTACTTTTCGGCACTTTTCCTCTCCTTTGTCGTCTGTTGGGTATTATTATCCGCCGTTACAAACCCCCGCTTTGCCGAGCTCGCATCCAGGGGTGTACAATACCTGGCTGAGATGTGAAATACCTGAGATGACTAAGGGGCTATTCATGCAAAAAAGAAGCTCAGTGTCTCGACGTAATTCAACTTTTCCTTTTGGAATTAAAGTCCATTTGTAAGAGCACAGTGCCGAGTTTGAAGTTGTTTATTTCTACGTCAAAACATTAATGGTGAAGTATTTCGCTACTTTAGTATTTCTAATTCTTCACTTTAAATAGCTTGGATGTTGGGCATTACTTGAAAGGTTTGCACATGTACACACCATGAATACAAGAAATTGTGAGGTCTCCCCCCCCCCCCGAACTCCCTGATGTTTAAATTGGCAGGCATACACAAATTTATGTACCTACATTTATGTTTTAATGTTTCACGTACGTGTCACCTGTAACGTGGGCATAAATTAATCAAGGCCATCGAAGGCCATGGCCTTAAATGCCCTAATGACTGGCCTTAATGCCCTTGTCATTGACCTTGGAAGATTTATGTGCTCCCTTTTTTCCCCCCATTTGTGCTGTAATATGGGCATGTGCCCTGTAGTGAAATGGCCTTGCCGTAAATAATAACATAAATTAAGTCCTATCAATGTACATGTAATACCTCAAAATTTAATTAATTTGGGGAATCTGTCTTTCAAGCCAAAGTAAAGTTTTGTCTAGTCTCGATTCCAGACCATGCAACTTTTTCTCCCTCCGAGTAGCAGTGCGGATGCGAAGCACCCGCCCTATGCGACCAGAAAACTAGTCTTAGTTCAAGACAGTTAACTGATGATAGTAGGCCTAATTCCTCTAGGAAATAGGACAAGTTCTTGCGTCTGGAAGCCAGACTAAGTTTTGCCATACTTTGGCAAAATGAAGCAGTGACTATGTGTCTTTGAGATATTTGTGTATCTACATTGGCATCAATGGTATTTTTCTGACATCTTGAATTCTTGATTATCCTAAAGGTATACACTATACATGTACAGAGTGCTTAGGATGTTTAAAAAAACACACACTAAATACTCCAATTTTAGTGGTTTGTCAAAAGCTTCCATTTGCTACAGTTAGGCAGTGTTTTGGTCAATGAAGACAAAATGTCCATCATGCTTATAAAGTGTGGTACATGGATATACATGTAGTAGTCTTGGTCCCAGACCATGCAACTTTTTCCATCCTCACAGTACCAACACTCCTCCCCAACTTTTTCTGCCATCAATCTGCCTAGATGCTCTGCCTTGGTCCTTACCACTGGTCACACTAGTCTTAGTTCAAGGCAGTCAATTGATGGCAGTAATCTCTTTAGTACAATACATGTATGATGAGTTCTTACACCTGGAAGCCAGACTATGGATATAGCTGTTAAAGTGATAGGCTAACATTGTGGAGCTTCAATTTAAAAAATTGTCAAACTTTGATATCTGGACTACATAGAAGTGTTCAGATGGACAAATAAACTCCCTAGAATAAAAAAAGTTTGGAAAGTTACACTACCAATGGCAAGTTATGCATGAATAAACAATTAAAACTCGGGGCGAGTTTAAATAGCGTAGGTGTACACACAGTACGTCTATGGGAGAAAATGGAAAGGTGAATTCGATCAACTTACGATTTTCACTTTTTTAAAGCACTAAATAATCATTTTGAAATACAATTTTTTCAGGGCGTCATTTTTAGACCTTATCAAAGACAATGATAGCATGGGGAATCATGTTGCTCATATTTTTGTAACTGTGGTAATTGTTAGCCAATACCTTTAAAAATTGACACTGCGCTACAAAAATTGCTGGATGTGGCATTGTTCAAAAACGTTTGGCAGAATAACAGGAAATGGAATGAATGACATCTGGCTCTGGTAAACTGGAGCCAACAATTTCATTTTAATTATCAGGAAAATTGATCAGAAAACACTTCCAGTGATTGATTCCTAGATTTGTGTGTCTCTACAAAACTATAATGGAGGAGGGACGCACATTTGACGCCAAAAAGGGAGAAGAAAATAAACAGGATAGTCTGCTGGACATGAATAGGGATGGAGACAGACACTGCCAAAAAAAATTCTGACGATATTTGTTCATACGTGTTGTATTTTGAACTGACCACATGTCATCCAGCATTAAAGTGATAGGCGAGTTTAAATAGTGTAGGTGTACACACAGTACGTCTATGGGAGAAAATGGGCAGGTGAATTCGATCAACTTACGATTTTCACTTTTTTAAAGCACTAAATAATCATTTTGAAATACAAATTTTTCAGGTCTTCATTTTTAGACCTCATCAAAGACACTGGTAGCATGGGGAATCATGTGGCTCAGATTTTTTTAACTGTGGTAAATGTTAGCCAATGCCTTTAAATGGGAATACATGTAGCTGGTTTGGACATGTGGAAGAATTCAGTCTCCAGAATGGAATAAAATGATTTCAGAATCTAGTGTGTAGAATGCTTGTGAAAGTTCTGATAAACTTCTCAATATTATCTAAATCAAAATTTTGTCAGTCTATGACTATGGGAGGACTGGACACTGATTTTCACTTTTTTGCACTTCATAATTGTTTTGATTAATTGATTTGCATTTTTTTCAGGGCTACACTTTTATTCTTTATCAGGAATATCAGAGACAGAAGTACTTGTATTATGGAGAATCATGTAGCTTTATAGATTGTTTAAGGTATTGGCTAACACAGTTAAAAAAATCTGAGCTACATGATTCCCCATGCTACCATTGTCTTTGATAAGGTCTAAAAATGACGCCCTGAAAAAATTGTATTTCAAAATGATTATTTAGTGCTTTAAAAAAGTGAAAATCGTAAGTTGATCGGATTCATCTGCCCATTTTCTCCCATAGACTTACTGTGTGTGCACCTACGCTATTTAAACTCGCCCCGAGTTTTAATTGTTTATTCATGCATACATGTAACTTGCCATTGGCAGTGTAACTTTCCAAACTTTTTTATTCTAGGGTGTTTATTTGTCCATATGAACACTACTATGTAGTTCAGATATTAAAATTTGACAATTTTTTAAATTGAAGCTCCACAATGTTAGCCTATCACTTTTTGAGTATCCCTATCATGTCATCTTCCTTTAATGATGTCTGGACACCTTGTTTTGTGTCATATTTCCTGTGAGTACACATGGCTGGAATCTCCTTTTCTTTGGTGGGTTAAGTTTATTGTTATTTAAATGTTTTCTTGTTGACCAAAGTCATTTAGAACCATATGCTGCATGCCATGCAGTGAGCTTGTATTATGCACATGTCTAGGATTAAATTAAAGAAGTGTTACTTGACAAAATTATGGATGTGATCAAATTCTTTTTAGTTCAGTACATGTATAAAAATATACCATAGAACACAAATAGTTTGATGAATTCATGTTACAGGATACATGCACATTAGTGACAGATGTTTCAAATTCTTCTACAGTACCTGCAACAACTACAACTAATTCTATTACTACTATTACTACTACTACTGCTACTACTACTACTACTACAAATACTACTTTACTACTTCTACTACTACTACTACTACTACTACAAATACTACTTTACTACTACTACTACTACTACTACTACTACTACTACTACTACTACTACTACTACTACTACTACTACTACTACTACTAGCACTCTACTATTGCTATTTCTACTACTAAGTACATGTAATACTACCAACATTACTACTACTACTACCTACTACTACTATAATACAACTACAAATACTACTATTACTACTACTACTACTACTACTGCTACTGCTACTACTACTACTACTACTACTACTTCTACTACTACTACTACTACTACTACTACTACTACTACTACTACTACTACTACTACTACATCTGCTGATAAAATCACACAAACCAAAGGTAAGGAAAGTGCTTAATATGGTAAGTATGAAAGTGGAGTGTCCTCACAAATCAATAGTTTTGTGACTTTCACATGTTACGAAAGTTTTTATATAATTTATATTATTCACCCGAGGTATTTTTCTTTCTAGATGTTTATGTTTCATACGATGCGTGACTTTATCAAGGAAACATGGTGACAGGTCACAGTTATTAATTGTGCGCAGCATGTTTGTATTTTACAATGTATGACTTGTCATACCGGTGGTATGCCCACGCATGGTATTACCAGACACTATTGTATAACCGGACGCGCGTTCTATGCGCGGGACTACGCGTATCGAATGTGCGAGTCGAGTGGGGTGATCAAGAAATGTATGACGCATCGTAAGAACACAAAAAAACTTAGAAAATTTACACATCTATGACAAATACATGCCTTTTTCATGAAATAATCCAATTTTCCTAATGCCCGTGCAAAGTGAATGGCTGTCAAGCTTGTTTTGAGAATGTAATTTTGCTATTTGTTTTCCGTGTATTTTCTTCTCGCGCCAACTTTTGCGTTTTCGCATAGACATAACGGTTGTCCTGGCAATCACGTTACGTTGATCTTTCACGCGCCGCGAAATAAAGAAAATTTTTGAAACGGGTTAGCTTCAAACTACAGATTTTCGTCAGACTATTAATCAACGTGAGCTTTTCTTCTTTTTGTTAAAATATTAATATAGACATTTGAATGAATTTTAAAAATATGATTTTCCAGAAATAATCAATCAAGTTTATCTGTTGTGAATTCTGCATCAATAAAAAGTGTCCGGAAATACGATACACCGACATACTATATGTAGGCCCTACCTGTAGTACATGATGATGTACACTGTACAAATGTTGTATTATCGGTATTAAACTCATACTAAAAAAAAATAAAAAAACTGTGATATGCGTACGCGGAAAGAAAAAAAGGGACAGTTTTGATTGGTATTAAGTAACAGTGATTCAGTACCAAGGTGTGTTGTGTGGTTGCAACAAGATGCAGGCACCAGTCTAATGTTACAGGTATTGTGCCAGTATTGTCACCAACCAGTGCTTCTACAGAGAATACGTTACTACAGTATAACATCAGGCTGTACTAAAATGTAAACAGCTTTCTAGCATGATAGAGGAATAGAGGAAATATTGAAGCAATTCAGGAAATATCGAAGCAATTCAGGAAGGAAGTAGGAAATTATTGACAGGGGTTCTATATCTTGAAGGATGCTATCAGCCTTGTTATATAGGTCACACTGTTGCGGTGGTTTTATCCAACTGGTGTTGTCGATTGGTAAGCTGTATCAATGTTAATGGGAAAAATTAAAGGTTGAATGAGAACCGATGGAATAATTTTTGGACCTTTGTGCAGAGAAAACAGAGTGACATGTGACACATTAAAACAGCTCTGTTTGTGTGTTTGTGGTTTGTACAGTGGTCTCAGCACAATGGGGGTAACATCAGGGTTCCCAGCCCATTAGGGAAATCAGGGAAAATTATTCTACTTTTTTCCAGTCAGGGAAAAGTCAGGGAATTTGATAAAAATGCCTCAAATCAGGATAAAGTCAGGGAATTTTATAAAAATGCCTCAAATCAGGGAAAAGTCAGGGAATTTTGATTGGCCCCAAAATCGAAAGTAGTCAGTCAGACTCTGTTACATTTTGTTGCATATCAAAACAACGTCCATTGGATTGGAAAACATGTCAAACTGGAAATGAGTTGAAATAATTATCATGGAATTTTGAGACTTCATCAGGGAAAAATCAGGGAATTTTGTTTTCTTGAAATGTTGGGAGCCCTGAACATTAAACTCTTGAAGGTACCTGTACGTGTGAACAGCATGATGGAGGGTAGTCTTCAACTTGGGCTAAAACTATTCTTAAATCAAGTAAACTATGCAAGGATTCTGCTGTGAAAATCTTGTTGTCAAACGTTGACTCATTCTAAAAAAAATACTGTCAATATCTCTTGTGGCAGGCAAATCTATTGTGTAGTGTTCTATGGAATTTATTTCTATCAGGGCATGAGAGAAATAAAATACAGGTATGTTCATGCTTCATCCTCAAACAAATTAGAGACAAATCCTTCCAGCTGGGAGATCCACTGGTATATGTTTCAACTCATTTGGTTCTTGAGGCATTTTAAAGTGTTTCCAAACATGTCATTAACATTTAAGTTGACAAGCTGTTTGAACAGTGGCACATTGATAAACTTTTGGAGTGAAGTGTCGGTTTCAAACATATATTATTCCCCTGCCCCCATGAATGTTCGAAAAAAGCTTTGTGTGCAAAAGTTACGTAGACAGTATGCCCTTTCTATTTTTGAATTGTTAAGATTTGTGAAGTTGGAATGAATGTAAATCAATTTCTATTCTTCAAGGCATCATTCCTGTAAATAATCTGTGCTACAAGCCTACATGTACATAATACTCCATGCTACAGTACTTGTGGTAGTCTGAATTCCAGACTCCTCCTCTGCAAAGCAGAGGCCGGCCGTTAAGCGGCCGTAGACAAATTTATTTTGCTGGTCTACCCAGTACGTCTAGCAGCCAGACTATACTTGTGGTGTCTCTGATGTACATGTACGTGTAAGGTCTAAAAATGAAGCCCTGAAAAAAATTGCAGTTCAAAACAATCAGGTGATTTAAAAACGTGAAAATTAATGATCGATCATTCTAGTTTCCCCACCACAGAATTTCTGTCCCCAATACATTAATTCATGTACTAATATCTATCTGTAGACATATTTTGCTAGTGACAGCATAACTGTCTAAAAGTTTTGTGTTCTACATGTATGGTGTTTGTTTGTCTATTCAAACACTATTATATAGGTCAGCAAAATTAGACCATTTTGTAAATATGGTGGCATCTACAATGTTAAAGAGTATCTTTAAGACTTGATGGCCGGGGTAGGGGTATTCCAATAAACAGGTTAAATTCAGCTTAACATTTTTGTTATTTTTTTGTAATGAAAGTAAATCCACTTATTGGATTACTTACTGTTAAAAGGTGAAAATGTATTGCAAATGTCTGTAGACACCACATACTGCACATGACATTGAAAAAGTTCCTTGCCCGGAATGTGCATAATGTACGTAAGCAGATTATTAAACAAAGTGATTTTGAGCCTGTTTTCACACCCGGCCAAGTCGTGATTGTAAATGTGATTGCAACAGGGAAGTAGAAAAGACTTTCTCTCCACCTCCATGATTGCAATCATTGATCACTGTTTTGTGTGAAAGCAAACTAGAATCATAATCACAATTCAAATTGCCAAATTCAAATCATGTTCCACAAGTGTTTTGTAATCACATTTTCCCAAATCATGTCACATTTTTCTCTAAAATCTATAAAATTTGATTTAGAAGACAAAGCTTGTATGTGACTTGTCATTAACGCTGCTGGAAACGGGCGGAGATTTCATGTGATGGGGGGGGGTGGGAGGATGAAAACAGCGAAGGCGACATAAAAATACCTCACGCGGGAAAGAACGCCCTGAGGACACATACAATGTATATATTGCTTAAAAAGTGGAAATTGTGACTTTAAATCTCCCTTACCCCGATTTTTAAGGTTTAATAATCTAATTTCATCTCATTTTTTCTCTTTGAATAAGGTTTGCCGATTAACAAATCTATAACAAATGCTAACAAAATTGAAAAAATTATTGAAAGTTTTAAAATTGAGGCGGAGATGGTCCCCAGAAAAAATCCGAGGGGGGGGACATGTCCCTCCCATCCCCCCCCCCGGATTGCCACAAATGGCTGAATACTCCATGAAATAAGTGTGCTCTGGGGCATGTGTACATGTGTGCTGCAGCTGCACAATCCATCTAGTACGGATTTGATTGACAGCATACCTACATGTACATGTAGCAACATGGTATGCTGATGTGACTTTCATGTGTATGGTCAGTAACTCTAAGTACCATGATTACAATCATGTTTGTAATCATGATTTGACTGCCATGTGAAATGGTCCTTGTCCTGTAATGTTGTGCTTTTGTTTCCTTGCATAAAAAGAATTCACTTCAAGGTTTGGAATCGGATTATGTGGTGTAAGGAATGTGTTAACTGCTATTGTGTTGATTGTCTCAGTTTCGTAGATCATAGCACCCCTTGTTTGGAGATATGTTAGCTAATGCTAACATTGGATTAAAACATGTCATGAACACATGGGCCTACAGTGTTAAAGGCCCAGAAGTCCAGAAGCTTGGGAATATACATACCTTACATACGTTTGACCAGTCTTATAAAAAAAGCTTGGGGAAAAATACACTCTAAATACGTTTGACCACTGACCAGTCTTTCAAAACCACCCTTTTTGTTGAAAATTGACGTTTTTGATACCCTTAATGCATGCACGCGTGGCCCGCGTCTAAAACTGAAAAAAACACCCCTTTAAACTCGTTTTTTAGCTCATCCGGCCCGAAGGGCCCGATGAGCTTATGCCATGGCGTCCGTCCGTCCGTCCACAGTTTTGAATATGCTTCTTCTTCGTCATTTCTCAACCGATTTTGATTCTGATTGTTTCATATGATAGAGCTAGGTGGGGGATTTAAAACTTCTACACAGAATCGTGACTTTCATTATATTATTCAAATTTATGCAAATTTTTCGAAATCACTAAAAAATGCTTCTTCTCCTTCATTTCTCAACCAATTTTAATTGTGATTACTTTATTTGGTAGGGCTGAGTTATGCACATTAAACTTTTACACAGAATTTTGAAATTATACTCCATTAATTAATTATGGTAATTTATGCAAAATTAATCCAAAAATAACAAAAAAATGCTTTTTCTCTCACATTTTTTGACCGATTTTCATTCTTTTTGTTTGATCTGATAGGGCTAGGTGGGGGCTTCAAGACTTGTACACAAAATTGTGAAATTAATCAATTATGCAAATTTAAAATTAATCAATTATGCAATTTTATGCAAATTTATTCAAAATCACAAATAAAATTTAAAAAAGTGCTTCTTCTCATTCATTTTTCAACCAATTTTGATTTAGTTTGCTTTATCTGGTAGAGCTAAGCTTGGTACACTTAACTTCTACCCAGAATTTTTAACTGTTGCTCCATTAATTAATTATGGTAATTTATGCAAATTTATTCCAAAAATAACAAATTTATTTCAGTTCTTATTCATATC
>JZLH01S0623980.1:43472-56725 GCA_001188425.1 Eucidaris tribuloides | reverse complement strand
GGGCGTATGTGGTCCGTATGGCTTGCTTAGGACCACATACGTACATGTAGTAGGTGTGCCTTTCACTTTATTTTGTTTATTTTTACTGTAGGCACTATCACCAGATCTCTACCATGGATCAAGAAGAACCAGCACCACAACTCTTCCTAATTTCAGAAGATCGGCTCAAAATTCTTGCTTTATTGGCGAGACAAGTTTGCCAGATTTGTGAAGACCTATATGACGTTGAAATCAAGCCCTCGGGAACGGCTGCACATGTCCAGTGGGTGCGTATTTAAGCCTCTATCCAAGGGAGCTAGAGGAATTGTTGTCGGGTTGTGTGGGTCCATGTGTCCGTCCCTGTGTCCGTCCGTGTGTTCGCACTTACTTAAGATTCAAGAAGATACCAAATTTGAAATTGGTAGGTGAAAGCAACATCCAGCATGTGAAACCTAGACTATAGTTGCAAAATGCAATTCGAGCAATGGCTCAATGTCAAATAATTTTATTAAAAATACAGTATTTAAAGGACATGATTATATTTTGACCAAACTTGGCAGGAATGATCCTCAAAGGTAGTGGATTTAAAGTTCCTCAGATGGTGCACCCTTGCCCCCACCCTGTGCTTTTGTAATTTCACATGTGCAACATTGAACAAGTGGAATTTGGTAATGATTATGATACATCCAGTGCGCGGTCTACGGGGGGGCTTTGGGGGGCTCAAGCCCCCCAAAAATCGCTCAGACCCCCCCCCCAACCAATTTCGGACCAAAAATGTTTTACAATGAAAATATTAATTAAATAAACTAAAGTGGACTGAGCCAAAGATTAAATATTAATAGAAAGAAGTTATAACACTTTATAAATATGTCTTTACACATGCCAGAAACGAGTCTTTATTACATATTTTTCACAAAAGTTCTAACGTTGCTCGGCTCGCTTCGCCTCCCGGCTCGACTACCATTAACATTTTTTTTTGCACAAATAGGCTTGGCTACTGTTCATTTCTAGAAATACTGACAACACTTCGCAATAATAGTTTGATAATCACCACGGTTTAAAATATCATTTACTGTGCTTAGAAACTGTCTTTGCTACGTGTATTTTAAACATTTCTTGTCATGATTCCCATCCCACACCCGTTTCCCGCCCCTCGCAAGTATGAATAACCGGATTACAGTTTTAACATACGAACATCTTTCTGAAATCCTAATCTTTATCAAATATACTTTAAAAATATCCATTTATCAAGCCTAAAAAACACGTCTTTTCTGTTTGTATTTTGAAAACATTTCTAACGTGGGAGGGGAATCCCTCTCAAACACACTCATCCAGCTCGGTCGCTTCGCTCCCTCACAAGTATGACTACTCACGTACAGTTTTCCACATACTTCCTGCAGGCCTACATCTCTGTTGAATTTCCTGACTACAATCGTAATATCTTTACAAAACTTCAAAATATAGATATTTTACCATGCCTAGAATCGCAGTCTTTTCTGTGCGTATTTCAACTTTTCTGCCGTGGCGAGGGGGTTATCACACCCTCCCCCACACGGTTGCTTCGTCCCTCGCGAGTATGGATACTCGATCCCTAATCTTCGATAAAATATTCCATTGAAATACTGTACTTATTATGCCTAGAAACCTCGTCTTCTTCTATAATATTTTCAAAAAGCCTCCTATCGTTGAAGGTATGCCCCCTCCCACATGTCCTCCCGCTCGGTCGATTTCGTTTCCCTAGCAATAATGTACCAATTACAGTTTTTCAGTGTTATTTCCTTGTACATGTTTCGAAAACCTTGCAAACAATCCCTACTAATCTTTCATGAATATGTCTTTACAATAGCGTGTATTAAACCAGCTGAAACCCAATCTTTCTATGCGTATTTCAATAGAGTTCCTACCGTGGGAGGCGGGTCTCCGCCCTCCCACACCCTCCCCCGCTCGCGTCGCTTCGCTTCTCTCGCAAGTATGACTCTCAATCCCTAATCTTTGATAAATATAACAATGCTCAAGACATTTGCTAGAAAAAATCTTTCTATTTCAAAAAGAATTCCTCCCGAGGGAGGAGGATGCCCCACTCCCACACTCTCACTCACAAGTTCCTATGACTTGCACCAATCCCCAATCTCGATTAAAAATATACATTGCCAAAAAAAAAATATATTTAGAAACCTATCTTTTCTATTGCGTATTTTCAAAAGTTCTTACCGTCGGGAGCGTGGAGAATTCCCCCTCTCCGCACCCTCCCCCGCTTCGGAGGTTGCCCGCTCCCTCGCAAGTATCACTGCCAATTACAAATTTCACATTACTTCGTGTAATCTTATTGGAAATAATTTTCAAAATCTTTATAAAATATACCTTTTAAATTGCCAGAATCACGTATTTTCTATGCGTATCTCCTCAAAAGTTCCTGCCGTTGGAGGTGGTATACCCCTCCACACCCATCCCCCGCTCGGTTGCGTTGCCTCCCTCGTAATAAGTATGACTTCTCAATCCGTAATCTGATAAAATATACCAATTGCCAAAAGTTATGTGTTATACCATGCCCTAGAAAAACATCTTTCTATGCGTGTTTTCAACAAGTTCCTACCCTCCCACACTTCCCCCCTGTTCGGAGGTTTCCGCTCCCTCGCAATTATCACTGCCCAATTACAATTTTTACATACTCCTGTAATCTTTCGGGAAACAATCCCGAATAATCTTCATACCTTTAAAACATCACTCTTACTATGCCAGAATCAAGCTCATTTCTATGCGTTGACTTTCAAAAAGTTCTTTACCGTGGAGGGTATACCCCCTCACACCCTCCCACGCTCGATCGATTCGTTCCCTATACACTGTTTGTCGAAAACCTGTCAAACAATCCCTAATAATCTTCATGAAATATGTCTTTGGCAATAGGTATAATTACGCCCAACTAGAAACCCCATCTTTTCTATGCGCAATTTTTCAAAAAGTTCCTACCGTGGGAGGGGGTCTTTCCCCCTTCCCACACCCTCCCCCCGTTCGGAGGTTTTCGGTCCTCGCAAGTATCACTGTCCCATTACAAATTTCACATACTTCATGTTAATCTTTTTGAAATCAAATCCCTAATAATCTTATAAAATATACCTTTAAAATATCTATTTACCATGCCAGAATCACGTCTTTTTCTATGCTTATTTTCAAAAATTCCTACCGTGGCGAGGGGGGTATCCCCCCTCCACACCCCTCCCCCCGCTCGGTCCCTTCGCCTCCCTGCATGTTTCCGCTCAAGGCCCCCCTGCTAGGCCCCCCTAAATTTTTTGCTTAGGAACCGCGCCTGCTTATATTCATAATTCATTACCAAATTCCACTGTTCAATGTTGCACATGTTAAATACAAAAGCACATGGCGTGGGGCAAGGGTGACCATCTGATGGAACTTTAAATCCACTACCTTGAGGATTCATTCCTGCAAGTTTGGTCAAAAATATAATCATGTCCTTTAATACTGTATTTTTAAGATAAAATTATTTGACATTTGAGCCAATTTTGCTCGAATTGCATTTTGCAACTATTAGTCTACGTTTTCACATGCTGGATGTTGCTTTCACCTTACACATATTCAAAATTTGCGTATCTTTCTTGAATCTTAAGAAGTGCGAACACAGGACGCGACCTAGGAGACGGGACACAATGGACCACATCAACCCGACAACAATTCCTCTAGGCTCCTTGGATAGAGGCTTAAATACGCACCCACTGGACATTGCAGCCGTTCCCGAGGGCTTGATTTCACGTCATATAGGTCTTCCACAAAATCTGGCAAACTTGTCTCTGCCAATAAAGCAGAATTTTGAGCGATCTTCTGAAATTTAGAGAAGGCGGACGTTGTTGGTGCTGCTTCTTCTTGAATCCTGGTAGAGATTCTAGGTGATAGTGCTACAGTTAAAATAAAACAAAATAAAGTTGAAGGCACACTACTATCATGTACGTATGTGCGTCCTAAGCAAAGCCATACGGGACCACATACGCCCTCTACTGTAAACAAGAGCCCGCGGGGCACGCGTCTCAACTGAGCGTCTCGGCAAACTCTCTATGTACCCATATGAAAAAAACATCAGTTTACATATAGTTTTTGGCCCTGGAGCCTGATATCTACGGCCACCCACGTAGCCAAGAGAACCAGTTGAACTTTGGCATTCCCTTACCATATAGCTGAGTTTTTGCCCCCAATAAATTAAATTTCTAACATCCGTTTTTATAAAAACAAGGCACGCCTAGTATCTTTAACATTTGACCTTTGACCTACATTGTACTTTATGTGACCTTGACCCCCCAATATAGACATTTGAGGTCTGTTACTGCATCTACATGTACCACCCACGTTTGCGCTTACAATGGGCTTGTGGCTTAAAAAGTTTACCTGAGTTTGGGCCTTATGGGCCCTGCCCCCTGCCGGGCGCCAGGGTGGGGCCTGGTGTACCATTCAGGGAACCCTCTTTCCCTCCCCTGAGGATCATTCCCACAAGAACTTTTATCTAAATCATTTGATGTTGGAATGTGGAATTTATTCCTATAGGGCCCTACCCCCAAACTTTTGCCTCCTTGGGGGCCAAACAGGGCCACCCAGGGCATTGCTCATGAGGATCATTAATTCAGACATATAGGAGTATCTACACACACAAGTGGCTTAACTACAACTATTTCATGATCTAGAGAGAAAGGCCAATACCAACCAAAAAGAAGACTTGACTTCATTTGACCTTTGCACCTACATATGTGACCTTTACCCCAAATAACATGAGGTCCCTGCTTACCCATCTACCACCCAATGTTTTTGGTTTACAAATTGGCTTGGTGGTTAGAAAAGTTACCTAGTTTGGGCCCTTATTGCGGCCCTGCCCCCTGGGCCCCCAGGGCGGGCCTTGGTTGTACCTTCGGGACCCTCTTTTCCCCTCCCCCTGAGATCATTCCCACCAAGTTTGGTCTAACAATCATTTTATGTGGAATGTGAATTATTCCTATAGGCCCAACCCCAAAGTTTTGCCCCCTTGGGGCCAAACGGATGGCCCCTGGGCTATTGTTCATGAGGGAACATTATTCAACATATTAGAGGTATCTACACACATAAGTGGCTTCACTAAACTATTTCTGGATCTAGAGAAGAAGATGTTGATGTAAAACTTACCTAACTTTTTGGCCCTTTAGGGCTGCCCCTGGCCCCCAGGGGCAGGTGTACCAGTTGATGACCCTTGAATCCTCTACCCCTAAGGATCATTCCTTTGCCAAGTTTGGGGCCAAATCCAATCATGGCATGTTGCAAGGCAGAAGCTGGTAAAATTGTAAAAGTTTACGCACGAACGAACGACGTCACGACGCACGAACGCACGACGCACGACCGGACGAAAAGCCGGATCGCAAAGCTCACTTTGAGCCTTTGCTCAGGTGAGCTAAAAAGCGAACAAAGTTTACCCTGTGGTGGATTGACATGATTCTGTCCAGTCAAAACCTGGACAAATTGTTTCAGGACACATGGCAGAATTTTGAAAATTAAAGACGAAAAAAATGTTTAAGCAATGAGTCTTTCTTTTCAATTTATATGATGCAGGTAAATTATTCATTTGGAGCAATTATATTCAGTATAAATTTTGTTAAGAATATGGTTGAAATTCAGAGCAAATTCTTGAGGCTACGTCTGCCATGAATACAACACTATTACTTTGTACATTATATAGAGTTGTCCCCTATGTATGGTGAAAGCACGTGAACATTTATTTACCTTGGCATAAAAGGCAACAATATCATAAAGCATGGGATGACTCTGGAACTTGCATGAAGTACTTGGACCACCGCTAGAACATGGGGTATACAGTGCAAAATTTAAAGATGCTGTATAAGCCCCCTTAGCTCGGCAACCTATAGCCGGACAATCTCCCGTTACAATGCGGATCACCTCGTCGGTCATCAACAGCGCAATGGCCCAGAATCGCACCCGCACCCCCGTTGATACAACATGCTTGTAAATCAGGGCAGAATTCACGAAACCGACCTAGGACCATCCTAACAGGTTAGAGTTGTGATTGAACTTAGGCCGACCTTCCCACGAAATCGACTCCAACTCTAACTCCAGCTCTAAGTTGATCGATTTAATGCGAAATAAACATTGCCCAAAAAGTCATAATTTACTGATTAAGAAGTACTCGGTAATTTAACCGCCGTTATTCTCTTCTTTGCGTTATAGACTTATACAATTGCATTTTGAATAAGTTTTTTGCCAAATTATTACTTTCATTTACCCTAAAGTCCCTTATTCTTTTTTAATTATTGAAAATCAGAAAGGAAACTGCTATTTTGAAATATAAATACATAATTAAGATTTCCCCAACTGGAAAATAAGCAGTGGAACCCCTTTTCTTAGTCTTAGCTTCATGCATCATATATTCTGATTACATAATTAACAAAGTGTTTTATTGCACTAATTTATTAAGCTTCATCTAATCAACTATAAATGTTACTCTACAATTGAAATCATTGCTTTATATTGGGACAATTTATTTTGTTACAATTTTATGCTGAACATGTTACAGAATGATCTAAAACGAAACGAAGATACTTGGTGATTAAAGTGAATACATTAAAATGTAGAGTATGGAACATGATTGTGCTGCTGTATTGTGTTTCGATGACTTCCTATTGTTTCTATTGTGGCTGGATATCGACATTGCTCCGGCGACAGGTGCATATCAAAGACAGCTTTAATTTCCATAAAGCTGTTAGTAGATTCTGCGTTATTAGTCAGTCAACCGCTGGCCAGAGAACAACTTAGAGACGCTTCACGGCACCGACCCTAAAATTTTAGAGCTCGACTTAGACTTTAGAGTAATTGATCCTAACTTGCAGTTTCGAGATTCGCACCCAAACTAAGATATGCGCGTGTGGGCTAATCATGATCCCTGTTGCCATGTATTGTTAGTTCGTCCGTTGTGAATCTAGGCCGGGAGCGCCATCCCGATTACACTGCCGAGCAACTCCCATAGGCATTCTGACACGCAAAACAACTTCGGCCGTGATGAAGGAAGTCTCAAGAATAATCTCGCGATTTGGGTGAGTTTACCTTTTTTTTTCAGTAATGCGCCCTGCAACTTATATAGATATGAAGTCGTCTGTGGCCATGTGGGTTGAAAGTTGTATATAAATTATATCGTCTGTAACAAGAAGCGTTGCACACAGTTCACCTCGGACCACGAGAGCCAAGAACTAGTTTAGACCGACGGCGGTCTGTCCGTTAAAGTATGACGGGACTGACTAAAAAAACATAAAAAAATACCATAAAAATGAGAAGTCCCCGAAGAAAAACGGACAACCCCGTCGGTCTAGACTAGTTTGTGACACCGACGCATTCGCGTTCAGCATCGCTTGTTGTGGGCTACTTATCCGTCAATATCTCCCTGACATCGCTCAGCGACCAATATAGACTCTGGTGATGTGGACGGTTTCTGTGCAACCGGCCCAGGAGTCACGACTTCGACAATCAAAGTTAGATAAAACGTTAGACCTGTTAGACGTTTACTCATATTTCCTTGTGTTTGTAATTTTATAATGTCGGGGCATAGACTCTATGTGGTCGTGGGTGGAATTAACAAAACGCGCGATGCGTGCGATGAACGCTAACTTTAGAATTAGTACTGAAGAAATTCGCCCGTTCGGAGCAGTTTTTTTTACATTTTCTGATTATTTACTTGCTGCTCCGTAACACGATCGGAAGCCTTTACTTAGTATCATTCTAGCTATGCCGTTGCGTTTGCTTAACCACTGTAAGTATGATCAGTTGCGGTGGAGGTTGCCTCACCCTTGATGCGATCATCAACAAATAAATGAATGCAAAATTCCTAAATTATACACCTATAGTGATCTTTTAAGTTTTAATAATCTCAACAATGCGATAGGCTTACAGCTTCACTAACGGGACTAAAATGAAGTTTAGTACCTCTTTTTGCTGAGAATATACACAGCGGTACAGCAATTTCTTGCCGTGATTGAACTGATCTTCACGCCATGAATTGGCTGGGCCAATTCAACGATCGTTTACCATTTCATTCATCTCGTCGGCAATTCAGAGCAAGCATAACTTGCGCGGAGTCTGGCAATTATATACAGTGCACTCTCGCTAATATAAAGAACACTGATATACAAAAATTTTTAATATTAACGAAAGTAAAATCTCTGAGTCCCACATCTCTTTGGATTTCCTTGTATTTTATTGTTTTGTCAAACCCTGATTAAAGAAATTCATTACAAAGAACAAATTACATGGGTCCCAAGGACTTCTTCATAGATGAGTGCAAGATGGCGTACGGTTACTTTCAAACTGTACCTATTACCAGATGGGTAGTCTTACCTGATTGGACGGTTAAAGATCATTGTTGCTATTGCTTCACACGTTGCTACGACGTGTACACTTTGTGTCACGAGTGTGTAACCTCTTTCGAAAAATTCATATAACAAACACGTTGACAGTTGTTGTTTTCGCTTTAGTCATACTTAGTCAGCTTTACATATATCGTCGTTTTCAATAAAAAAATCTTACACTGTCATGACATGTGGCAAAATGGCGCTTTATTTATGTGCGAAGCATGTTTAACTCGAAAAATGTTTACGAATCATTACTGTCGTCTCGTAAACCGATTACGTGTGCGCAACGTGTTGCGTCTGACCTTATCATCATTGTCTGTTTGTAAAGACTAAAGTTATAATTAGTGATCGCCTAACAAATTCGAGTTAAAAATCATTCCACAGTAAATAGAGCGGATTTTTGATTGAAACGACGATATAAATAAGCTGACTACTTGTAATGACTAGTCTAGTGAAACAACAAGAACTGTCAACTGTGGTCAACGTGTGGACATGTTTGCTTTGGGTATTAACCGATTGGAGATAGCTGTACGAGTTAAACTCGACGTTGGGCGTCTATGGAAAATGCGTGTTATTTAGTGAAAATCAAATCGTCTTCCAACGGTTAACTGAATTTTTCGAAGAGGTATACACACTGAACTGTGTAGCGTTCAGTGGGTATACACAGCTGAACATAAACCACAACGTGTTGCCAAACCGTCCAATTCAGAAATACAACCCATCTGGTCTAATAGGTGACATACGGCGAATGCTAGGTCGACTGATTTTCTTTCCCGAGTCGGGCTTGGCTAGCTACTATACTAGTAGGTGTTCTGGATGCCTATCATCATTTTTTCTTGCGATACGTGTATACATATGTTCATGCCCACAATCCCATTGCTGCTGTGCACAAGTTCAATAGAATTGGTCATTCTTTTGTTGTTCAAATTCTCACCTTTTCAACCTTTTTAGAATGTTTATCCTGGGTAAACAGATGTCCTTGAATTTGGCTATCAAATGAAAGCTGTATCGTTTGCTCCATCTTTTTCCCAAAAAGGACTTTGGATATAATGGAATGTGTTTTCACACTGAGAAGAAAACAAAAACAACACTTCTCTGCTCTGTCATTTTCCACAAGTATGACGTCAGTTACCATGAAAAATATTTCAAACATGGGAATCCCCTGTACACTTTGTTTATTCTCATATCCAACAGGATAAACCCCTCGCCCAGGCTCTCAAAGCTTACCCCTTGCCCTTCATCTGACTGTTAGCAATGTAAGCTATTATGGCCAGTGTGACAAGTCTGTGTGCTGTGCCTACGATTTCTGTGCTGATCCCAAGGAAACATGCTCCAAGAAAAAGACCCTAAATTTATCTGGACATCATTCTTTTGATACGGAACATTGGTTTGGTTTCCAAATTTGAAACATGCCTTCCTCAGCTATATTGTTTACTACAAATGCAAACAAAAATAAAATCTGAAGGTGTCAAAAATTGCTTGAATTGAAAGTCTATTCAGACCCCTACTACTAGTAGATCTAACGTTATGCAGTGATTTTACAGTGGAGTATTTTTCCAATTCATTTCCCGTAATTTATGGGGCATGTCATCTAATTAAATGTAATTTCATTGTCTCAAAAGTCCTACACAACAAGTTACGACAACTTTATTGTCCCAGTCCCACACCGGTCACACACCTTCATTAAACGATGTAGATCTATTCATATACTTCGGGCTTTACAATGCACTACAGGGAAGAATATTATCACTGGCTACACTGATAATATCAGTGCTAGCCAGACGTAGTACTTCAGCGGAAATATCTCGCACATAAAGACCGATTTTCAGGTCGTAAATTAGAACTAATTAATATGCGCCGAAGCGTATTTTTGATCTGCCTCACACGCAAAATCAAACATACCAATACGTTCAGTCGACTAAACCGTTCGTATTGTCCTTTGGAGTGCCTATTAATCACAGTTTTGTGGTGGCGGTTTTGAAAAATTCAGTCCGAAATTTTCGTAACTATCTGACGAAATGCGACTCGTACTCACGGCACACGCGCTTTTCGCGGTCCGATCCGTATCCTGCGTCAATATTGCGTGCGTGCAGCATGATCGATATTAACTGAATTTACCAATCAACAAGTCATAAACTGGATATCTATCGAAATACGGTGGCTGTGAGGTGACATTTTTTCCCAACCTTTCCATGTTCCTCTTTTTATACCCCGCAACGAAGTTGCTGGAGCAATTTTTATGCCTCCGACGATAGTTGCTGGATCATGTTTTTCGGGTTGGTCCGCTCCGTTACGTCCGTTTAACTGCATAAATTAATTTTGCATGCTTATTTACTGCCACTATTAGGCGCAAATCCCGGGGGGGGGGGGGGCCAGCTGCCACGCACTACCCGGGCGCACCTACGCATTTGCGGGACCAAAATTATTCCAGACACCTCCTAATAACAAGTTTTTCTCTGTGTGCGAAAATACCCCTAAACAAGTTTTTCGCGGGCTCATTTACACATTTTGGCCCTAACAATGTTGTCGCCAGAAATATGACCCCAAACATAGTTTACTTGAAACAATAAGCTTAAATAGGACAAAAGCTTGAGCTGGAAAAAACATACCTAAACACGCTTTGGCCAGTCTTAAAAAAAAAGACTTGGAAAAAAAAACATACCTTCTTAAATACCGTTTGACGCCTGTGTTTGACCAGTTCTTTCAAACACACCTTTTGTTGGAAAATCCTGTGTTTTTGATACCTTTAACGAGTCACGCTCGGCTCCGCGGCTAAAACTGAAAAAAAAACACCCCTTTAAACGCGTTTTTTTGGTCAACCGCATGTTGTACGCAATAAATCTTGACTGACCCAACACCCTCCCCATCCAGCGGGGACAGGGCAACATGTTCCCCCCCCCCCACGATTTTGATGCGGTGGAGGACATAACATCAAATGGTCCCCCCCCCCACGAATTTGCATGCTTATGCCATAAAATTGTGCTTGGCTGGCATTTGGCCTTTTTTTGGGGGGGGTGGGTGGCCAAATCCCACATGGGAATGAACATGAAAAACAGCGCTTTTGATGTTCCGGCCGTGATCGCACTTAAAAATAGTGGAAAGTTTCTAAAAAAAATCTTCGGACGGATTTTTGAAAGTTTAAGATGTTTTGCCTTAAGATGATATCCAAATTCACTGTTATTTCTAATTAGAGGAAACGGTAGCTAATTTTTGACTTTAAAAAATTTCCCCGTTTTCAGATTTGTCAATGGGGATTGTTGTTTCATTTTTCCCCATTTTGGGGGTGGTTGACACACTCAATGGGCCCGTCAAATATTACTGGAGCGCTTTATATAAAAAATGTTCGGGACGCGTTTCTGAACTAGATTTTCAGCATTTAATACATATACCATGAATTTATTCTGTGTTGAGGGGAAACGGTTTAGTATTTTAGCATGAAAATTCAGGATAGTTTTCTTCATAAGTGCGGGTTATGACGTATTGCGACCACGCTGTCATGCACTCAGCGCATTGAATGCGACGCACCGCCATTGGTCAATATAGTTGCGCGTCTGGGGCGAGACAAACACGTGCAGCCGGTTGTTAATAAGGAAGATACGACCCGGCAGCTAAATACTTACCCGACGGACAGGAAATACTCACCCGAACGGACAGCGAAATACTACCCGACCAACGGAAAATGTTCCCGTGGTCACTCCTGCGACGCTTGCGCGTTGTGTGTGAGACCGGCCGTGAACACGCCATACTTAACTTGTTACGCGCGCCGCGCCCGCTAGGAGCTGCGCTTACGTAGCCGATGTATGTTAGCCGGACAGAACATTCGCGCGCGGACTCATAATTAAAAAGGGTAGGGCCTATAAGACGTAACTTTCGTAAGTAAATTTGTATGCGAAATACTAAGAATTCAAGAATTATCGCAAAAATATCTACAAAATGTGATGAATCTATGCTATATTTCAGCGATAATTCATGAATCATTCAAGAGCGGAATATTGTTCTGTACAGCTAATTCGTGATTGCAGTAAAACTCTTTACTCTAACGTGTTACGGGCCTTGTGCGGCCTTGTGCCGCGAGACTGTCGGCGGAGAACGAGTTCGTTACGTGGCTTGATGAATGGGGTCTTCGTCGAATTGTCATTAAGTTGCTTGGCAAGAATCACTGAGTGGAATCAATCTGATAATGATTATGAAGTTTGGACGCTGTCTGTTGATTTAGTGACATATATCTAGTATTTGCACGTGGAGAAGTACGCTGTTAGGTATTGGGCAAACAGAAAAAGAAACCCCTCAATTTACTGAATCATTTTTATGCATGTTTGTGCACTGTGGCATTATCACTGTAAACAAAATTCAAACAAAATAAAACTTTTTCGAACGGTTAGCAGGTTCAACATTAAATCATATGATTTAAAAAAAAAAAATGTTTTTGTATTAAAAAAAATTGAAAAGAAAAGGCTGGATATATTTTGTCAATTTTGTAATAGTTTATTGCCAGAGTAGATTATTGGCTTGATGCAATATACATCGAATCAACCTTTTCTCACATTTTATGTTTGGTGTTAATTATTCAAAAGCTATGCTATTTCTCAAATTTTGTTTTTTTTACATTCTCCATACCATTATCCAATAAATTTGCCAACTTTATTTTCATCATAAAAATCATCGTAAGAAAAATCTATGTACACCAGAAATAATTCTTAAAATTTATTTCACATATCTGATGATTGTGTATTTTTATTTTACAAGCTTCTTTGAATGCAATTGGTGAACAAGAAATAATTTCCTGCTTCAAAAGGATCGACCTCTAGGAGGTTCTACCTACCATGTATATTGATTCGTGAGTAGGTGGGGGGGGAACTTTGCAGTAAGTTCGATGGGATCAATGACAGCTAGGAG
>JZLH01S0623980.1:7268-18008 GCA_001188425.1 Eucidaris tribuloides | reverse complement strand
GGATACAGTCTGGAAAATGTCCTAAGATAAAAAAAAAAAAAGAAGGAAAGAATACAGAAAATTGATACGGGGAAACTTTCTTGGATGGTCCTGATTGATAATTAAGTTATTAACGTGGACGTGTGGAGTGAATATATGATTTCAAAATATATTTTAAAATGTAGGGGTAAAGTTAAATAAAATAAATGAATATATATATCAGTTTAGCTCTGTAGACAATTCTCTAGCAATATCTTTTCCTTATTGCACCATTGATACTGGAAATTATTCTATAGATGTTGCTTAAAGTGGTAGACTAACATTGTGGAGCTTCAATTTAAAAAATTGTCAAACTTTGATATCTGACCTACATAGTGGTGTTCAAATGGACAAATAAACACCCTAAAGTACAAAGGTTTGGAAAGTTACACTGCCAATGGCAAGTTATGCATGAATAAACAATTATAACTCGGGGCGAGTTTTAATTGCCTATGTGTGCACACAGTAAGTCTGTGGGAGGAAATGGACAAGTGCCATCTGGTCAACTTACGATTTTCAATTTTTTAAAGTACTAAATGATCATTTTGAAATACAGTTTTTTTCAGGGCTTCATTTTTAGACCTCATCAAAGACACTGGTTGCATGGGGAATCATGTGGCTCAGATTTTTTTAACTATGGTAAATGTTAGCCAATACCTTTAAGCATTTATGGCCATTGTTAGCTTTTCTAGTACAAAGGTACCAATAGAGAAACTGATTATTACGATTGTTGAATTTATTTTTACAAATACGCAAAATTGCAGCATTCGCGTGCAAAGAATTAAAAGTTGATCTACCAGACCCTAGTCTGTCTAGCCCTCTGGTCTTGACCAGGACAAGGGCAGGACTTTGGGGCATCATGTTCATGCAGAATGAACCTGTAAAATCATACTTTTTGCTCTAACTCAATAGTTTAAGTTCTAAATGTGCTAATTTTTGTTGTAGAAACCCTTGTTCTTCACAAATGTACCTGAAAAAGTGTGATATTAAAATCAAATTCTAATGCATTTTATGGTTTTTACACGTTCTTATGTATTTCTTTGTTTTTGCAACCTTTTTTTTTACTGTTTTTCAATGAAATTTGTTGGTGACAAATACGCAATCGTAAACATCATAAAATTAAGTAATTTGATTCATTCAATGTAAAAATATTCATACATTTATGATTTTTGGCCAAAACGAAATTGAAATTGTACACAAAATCACATTTTGAGCAATTTTTGGTGCGACACATATGTTCAGAATTGTGCGCATCTACGGAACCGTGCACCCAGGTGTCGCAAATTTGGTCTTAAAAGATGAGGGAGACTCGGAGGAAAAAAGTCCTGAAACATTGCAGCAAAAGATATTCGCGTCTTGAACATATCGCGCAAAATGTTGAGTGGCAGAGATATAGGGTGAAAGCACATTAATGGATTTAGACCAAACGTGGAGGTAACAATCCCTGAGGGAATCCCTAGTGACACGGTACTGTACACTTGGCCCACCCCCCCCCCCCTCCGGGCCTTCTGGCAGGGTCAATAATGGTCAAAACTAGGTAACTTTCTAACCATTTGAGCAACCATTAGCACATTTGTAACAAAAGTTGGAAGATAGATGCCCTATAGAGACTTCAATGTAAACTGGTGTTAAAAGGTCAAATGAGGTCAAATGTACTAGGGTGAGACACATGGCATTCACCCATTTTTTTTTTAAATGGATAGTTTTTAACTTAATTCGGCGAAATCAGTTGTATGGCAAGGGGACGCAAGTTTTTTAAGTGGCTCATGTGGCCCCTGTCATGCTTCAAGTGCCGAGTTCCCCAAAACTGTGTTCAGTTGAAGTTTTCTTTATAGGCACCACAGAGTGTTCACACAACATTGGGTGAGGGTCGTGCCCCCAGGGTCCCTTGTTTAAACAGATGTGTGCACCTTGCATGGATAAAGTGATTGTACTGGTGCAACAGAATTCCTGATTTTATAGTTGTTGGTGTTTTGTTATCGAATCATTTCAGGATGGAGTTCAGTATCTGATCCACGAGAGAAACCATCTGAGGACATGACGACAGATGAAGAAACAGAGACACAAGAGTACCAGAAGAATGATGAAGGAAGTACTCAAATGAAGAAAGATATTCAAGTTATAGCTCATGGTAATGATAAGTCCTGTATGTGTCATAAGTGTGGTAAAACATTCAATCGGCAAAAATATCTTTGTGACCATATGAACATACACACCCAACAAAGGCTTTATAAATGTCAAGAATGCGGTAAACCCTTCACTAGTCAAAGTAGTCTTTTGAGGCACAAAAAGATACACACTGGAGATAAACCGCATGAATGTCAAATATGTGGAAAGAAATTCTCTCATCAGAGTGATGCTTGCAAGCACAGAAGAACACACACTATAGAAAAGCCATATCCATGTGAGCAATGCGGGAAGCATTTTGATAGCTCAAGTTATCTTATAGTACATTTGAGAGTGCACACAGGAGAAAAGCCATACCAATGTGAAGAGTGTGGTAAAGCTTTCTATTCTAAGGGTGATGTTTGCCGTCACATGAAAATACATACAGGAGAAAAGCCACACAAATGTCAGGAATGTGGTAAAGCTTTCTCTACTAAGTGCCATCTTAGCCGTCACATGAGCATGCACACAGGAGAGAAGCCATACAAATGTCAAGAGTGTGGTAAAACTTTCTCTAATAAGGGTTATCTTTCCTGTCACATGAAAGTGCACACAGGAGAAAAACCATTCAAATGTCGAGTGTGGTAAAGCTTTCTCTTATACGCGTAACCTTTGCCGTCACATGAGATTACACACAGGAGAAAAGCCATTCAAATGTCAAGAGTGTGGTCAACCTTTTAGTTATAAATCTAGTCTCTGCCGTCACATGAGAGTGCACACAGGAGAAATGCCATACAAATGTGATGAGTGTGGTAAAGCTTTCTATTATAAGAGTGAGTTTTGCCGTCACGTAGGAGTGCACACAACAGAAAAGCCACACGGATGTCAAGAAAGTAGTGGTAAAACTGTCTGTGGTAAATCTATTTTTGGCCATCCCATGAGAATGCACACAGGAGACAAGCCGCACGAATGTCAAGATTGTGGTAAAGCTTTCCCGTCTATGGCTCACCTTCGCCGTCACATAAGAGTCCACACAGGAGAAAAGCCATTCAAATGTCAAGAGTGTGATAAAGCTTACTCTACTAAGGAACAGCTTTGTCGTCACATAAGAGTGCACACAGGAGAGAGACCATTCAAATGTGAGACGTGTGGTAAAGATTTCAGAGATGACTCTAATCTTCGTCGTCACGTGAGAGTGCACACAGGAGAAAAGCCATACAAATGTGAAAAGTGTGGTGAAAGTTTCCGTGAAAAATCCACTCTCAAGAGTCACATGGCAGGGCACACTGGAGAGAGGCCATATATTTGTCAACAGTGTGATAAATCGTTCGCTTTGAATAGTGGTCTTAGACAGCATATGAAAATACATACTAGAGAAAATCCACATAGAGGAAGGAAGTCCAGGAAGCCACATGTGTGTCAACAGTGTGGTAAATCATTCATTTATCGCAGTAGTCTTGAAAAGCATATGGAAATACACACTGGAGAACAAGCATACAAATGTGTAGAGTGTGGTAATGCTTTCAGTAATAAATCTGGCCTTAACCATCACATCAGAGTGAACATAGGAGAGAAGAATCATTTGTGTACACATTCTGATGAATCGTTCATTTGTCGCATGAGTCTCAGAAAGCATATGAAAATACACCCAAGAGGGAAGCCATATATGTGTCAGCAGTGTGATAAATCGTTCGTTTATCGCAGTAGTCTTGAAAAGCATATGGAAATACACACTAGAGAAAATCCATACATGCAGTAATACACAGTAAGGCACAAAATACCATTCAGAATATTCTCTATGATTGATACACAGGTACGTTTAGTGCCTTCAATGTAGATTTGAAAACATTGATTGCCTAATTTCTGGTGTTAGATTATTCCATACTCTCAGTGCTGCACATACAAATACTTGATCCCTTAAAGTGGCTAATATTTACCACAGTTAAAAAAAATCTGAGCTACATGATTCCCCATGTTACCATTGTCTTTGATAAGGTCTAAAAATGACGCTCTGAAAAAAATTGTATTTCAAAATGATTATTTAGTGCTTTAAAAAAGTGAAAATTGTGAGTTGATCGGATTCACCTGCCCATTTTCTTCCATAGACTTTTTACTGTGCATACACCTACGCTATTTAAACTCGCCCCGAGTTTTATTTGTTTATTCATGCATAACTTGCCATTGGCAGTGTAACTTTCCAAACTTTTGTTTATTCTAGGGTGTTTATTTGTCCATATGAACACTTCTATGTAGTTCAGATATCGAAATTTGACAATTTTTTAAATTGAAGCTCCACAATGTTAGCCTATCACTTTAAGAGTGGCTAATTGGATGTTGATGTACATGTAACTTGGGTAAAGTATGAGGCTACGATGACCTGATTAGAATTTGGTGTTAAAAGGTAGCATGGCCATTAGTACTTAGATGTCGGGCCTCAAGGGCCCAAACTTTGTATGATTTCTTTAGGGACCACAGGGAGGTTGCGTGACCTTATGTGAGTGTCGTCTCTTGTTTTTTATCAGGTACATGAAGAAGTTGTGATGTTGCAGCAGAAATCCTGAGTTTATAGTGTTTTTTTATATTTTTTTTATCGAATCATTTCAGGATGCAGTTCAGTACCTGATCCAGGAGACAAACTGTCTGAGGACGTGAAGGTAGATGAAGAAACAGAGACACAAGTACATCAGAAGAATGATGAAGGAAATGTTCAACAGAATAAAGATAGTGAAGTAAAAGCTAGTAATAAGTCCTGTAAAAGTGATAAGTGTGGTGAAACTTGTAATCAGCAGAACTATCTTCAAGACCAAGTAAGCATCCACACCCAGAAAAGGGTTTATAAATGTCAAGAATGTGGTAAAGAATTTCCCCGTCGGAGTGATTTGCGTATACACATGAGAACACATTCCAGAAAAAAGCCGTATGAATGTCGACAGTGTGACAAAAAATTTACTTACCATCGTACTCTGTTATCACATGTGAGAACACACACAGAAGAAAAACCATATCCATATCAGCAGAGCAGGAAAGCTCTTGGTAGTTCAAGCAATCTTGTAGTAAACACAAGATCACTCACGGGAGAAAAGCAATTTAAATGTGAAGAATGTGGTAAAGCTTTCAGTAAGAAAGCTTATCTAAGTGACCATATGAAAGTACACACAGGAGAAAAGCCATACACATGTCAAGAGTGTGATAAAGGATTCAGTAATAAATCTAATCTAAACAATCACATGAGAAGACACACTGGAGAAAAGCCATTCAAATGTCCAGAGTGTAGTAAAGCATTCCATGATAAACATGGTCTTCATCGTCACGTGAGAGTCCATACAGGAGAGAGGCCATTCATGTGTCAAGAGTGTGGTAAAGCTTTCGGTGATATATCTACTCTTTACTCTCATATGAGAGTTCACAGGCGAGAAAAGCCATACAAGTGTGAAGAATGTGGTAGAGCTTTCTGTGATAAATCTGGTCTTTGTAATCACATGAAAGTGCACACTGGAAAAAAGCAATACATTTGTCAAGAGTGTGATAAAGAATTCAGTAATAAATCTAATCTAAACAATCACATGAGAAGACACACTGGAGAAAAGCCATTCAAATGTCCAGAGTGTGGTAAAGCATTCCATAATAAAGATGGTCTTCACCGTCATGTGAGAGTCCATACAGGAGAGAGGCCATTCATGTGTCAAGAGTGTGGTAACGCTTTCGGTGATAAATCTACTCTTTCCTTTCATATGAGAGTTCACAGGGGAGAAAAGCCATACAAGTGTGAAGAATGTGGTAGAGCTTTCTTTGATAAATCTGGTCTTTGTAATCACATGAGAGTGCACACTGGAGAAAGGCCATATTTTTGTCAAGAGTGTGATAAATCGTTTGGTCGTCAATCTAGTCTTACAAGGCATATGAAAACACACAATGGAGAAAAACCACACAAATGTGGAGAGTGTGGTATAGCTTTCGCTTATCACAGTGAACTCGTAAATCATATGAAAATTCACATGGGAGAAAAGAATTATTTGTGTCAACATTGTGGTAAATCGTTCATTAATGCGAGTAAACTTGTAAAGCATATGAACATACATACAGGAGTGAAGCCATATAAATGTGAGGAGTGTTTTAAAGCATTCAATAATAGATCTAATTTCAAAACTCACATGAGAAGACACACAGGTGAAAAGCAGTTCGAATGTCAAGAGTGTGATAAAGCATTCCATGATAAATATAGTCTTATCCGTCATATAAGAGTCCACACAGGAGAAAAGCCATATGAATGTCAAGTTTGTGGTAAAGCTTTTAATGATCAATCGGGTCTTTGCCGTCACAATAGAACGCATACAGGGAAAATGCCATACAAATGTCAAGAATGTGATAGACTTTTCAATGATAGACCTAGCCTTTGCAAACACATGAGAGTGCACAGGGGAGAGAAGCCATTTTCCTGTCCACAGTGTGATAAATCGTTCACTCATCGCCCCAGTCTTGCAAAACATATGAAAAAACACACAGGAAAGAACCCATAAAAATGTGAAGAGTTTGGAAAAACATTGACTATATAGGTTGTTTAAGAGAGCATCTGAAACTAAACACTGCAGAAAAGCCACACCAAGTTGTGTATGAGTTATTAACTGCAATCTTGTGCAGCATATTTCTACATACTAGAGAAAAAAGTACAGTAGCCTACAAACGTGAAGAATGTGGTTAAGCGTTTAGTCATAAATGTAATCTTTGCCATCATATAAGTTGAGTGGGCACAAATGAAGAAAGAATTATTTGTGTCAACATTGTGATTAAACCTTCCCTGATCACAACAATCTTGTAAAGCAAATTAAATACACACTGAAGAAACACCATAGAAATAATGATATGCAAAATTTATCTGTGCAGAAAGTGTTCAAAAAGAGTCCAGTGGGCTGGAATAGCTTGAGATATATTTGGGAATTACACAGGATCATAGACAACTATGTCTTTTCATCTAGATTTATCTGGATATGCCTTAGAGATCTAAGGTCATTTCTTGTTTCATGGGATGCCATTGCAATAACATGAGAGATCTGGAAGTCGTGGGAATGCGTATGAAATCTAGGTTTTAGTAGCTCTCAGGTATAGCCTTGGGCTTGGGTTGTAGGAATGCCTATGAAATCGGTTTTTGTAGCTTGGTGACCGTGATACAGCTGAGTTCTGTATCATATGGTGCTTTACTCACAATTTTACAGGATGTGGCATTTTGTTCTCCATTGTAAATCTTTAAAAGGGGAGTATCAGCAAAAAATTCAAACTGCCACACATCAATCTTTGATGAGTGTTTTGAAACTGTTGTAGATGTTTTATTGACAATATAAGACCAAGGAGAAACGTACAATAAACAGAAGATAATTACAATTAGAGATGACTCTGCATAACTCAACATCTCACAAGTCGATTTATCACCTATGTCAAATATTTTTGCCAGTTCCAATTTGCTCTGTGCTCTTTCAATGGCAAGTTTTTCTTTAAGGTTGATTTTCTTTATGGAATTTCGCCTATCTTGATCATATTTTCAAATCCCAAAGGGAGCAAGCATCTTAACTCATTCCTCTAGGTTGAAGTGGCCACAACTGTCATTCTGGATGGTTTTAATGGGTTGACCTTTTGATCTCTGCCTGTCAGCATGACCGTAAAGATGTCATAAATTTCCAATTCTCTCTCTGTCTTTCTCATTGTTCCCCTGATATTGGTACAGTCATGACAGCCTCCATTTCCCTGTACATGTTTTGTCATCTTTAACCTAAAATTGTATACAAAACTAACTCGAATTTCATCTACTTTGACATGATTTGTATGGTTCCTAGTGATTCGACTTACACAAATTTTACTGTATCTAACTTAGACAATAGTTTGGCACCTTGATTTGGGTATTTTTTAATAAATACAATTTATACAGTGCACTCTCGAGTCTCGATATAAAGAAGTCCTTGGGACCCATCAAATTTGTTCTTTATAACAAAATTTTGTTATATCAGTGTTGCAAAAACAATAAAATACAAAGGAAATTCAAGATGTGGGACCAGAGATTTTACTTCTTTATAATGAAATTTTGTTATATCGGTGTTCTTTGTAACGAGAGTACACTGTACATGTATGTCAGAGATTATACCATAGTATGTTGATTTCTTTACATTAATAATGTTGGCTTCCATAAAATAAAAAGACTTGTAAGTTTTTACAGTTGGTAGATATGACCCAGTGCCACTAAAATATCCCACTAAATGTGAAGCGTGTGGTTAAGCATTTAGTGAATATTTTTATCTTTGCCATGACATGAGAGGGCACACAGAAGAGGAGTCGTATCTGAGCCAAAAGTGTGACAAATCATTCCTTTATCACAACAGTATTGCAACGCATATGAAGATACAAACACAAACCAGAGAAAACACAAAGTCAAGCAAGACTGATATAATATTCTCTTGTTTGTATGAAAAAAAAAATCTTGCAAGAAACACGATACACGATACAGAAATGTCAAGAGTGTTGAAGTAATGATCACCACATTGCTTTACTGTATGTTCATAATATATAAACAAAACAAAACAAAGGTGTGTGATAAACCTGTCTGAATTGTGTTTAAAAGGTACTGGGATCTATTTCTTTCTATTGCTAAACTCATAATGTAAGGTAGACCGGAACTGGTTGTGAGTTTTACATGATACATGTGTATAACTGCGAAACAGTTTGACCGTGTTTGTGGAAAATCAAATCAAAACATTTAGGTTTTGAATAAGAGTAGTTAAATGTATATGTGGCTTTAGGTTTTTATATTTCATGAAAAGATGAGGAAAAATTCAAAGATTTGTAAATATGTGAGTATGACAGTAACCTAGAGCCTCATTTAATAAGATTTAAGGATTGTGGGTCCTGCCATCATGGCTGGATTTGTTGCCATGTCATGATTTCACTTCAGGATTATTCATAAACGTCAGTTTCATTAGAAACATAAGCATTACCTGAACTATGTGCACTAGAATATTTTGAACCACTGGGTGCATTGTTATATAAATACATGTATATGTTCTGATCTGATTATGCAAGAAATATCAATAATGCTGAATTTATGCTTGTTTAATACAAATTGTAAACTGTTAAATTATCTATTGACTATTGTTTTGTAATTTATTTCTTTTCAGTGTGTTTATTTGTTTGGATTTGATAAACTAGAGATGGGGAAAGAGAAGTGGGGAAGAAGAAGCCACAAGGTCTTTTTTTTTTTTTGGGGGGGGGTTCCGAAGCCTAGAATTTGCTTCAGTTGTGACCTCAAATATTAGGAATTAGATATCAGAATGTGACTTAAAGTTCATATAACTTTCTTTGTAATATAGTGGATGACATACTCGCAAACTTATCTCTTTTCTAGTGGGTTGTGTTTTGTTGACTGTTGAATAAAGTAGAATTTTATAAGATTAATCCAGAATGTTATCTGATTATTTAATTGTGTTTGCGGAGTATATTCTTGTGATGCAATATATTTTTCATATGTCCCTCTCTGTATGTTGCGATCACACAACTGCTGATCTACATCATACATGTCATGTATTATTTTCATCAAACAAGTCAGAAAAAAATGAAGCAGCGGGAATAGAAGCTGTCATCTACTGCTTTCCTGGCTGGGACAATACCACCAGGCTATCCTTGGTTGCCGGTAGTGACATGATGAACATAGGAACAAATACTAAGACTGTCAATTCTGACATTGTTCTGTTAAAACATGTTCAAAGGCAAGGTTCACCCTGACATCAAGTTGGTTTTAATAAAAGCAGAACAATGAGAGAAACAAATTAATGAAAGTTTGGCGAAAATCCGCCAAAGAATAACAGAGTTATGAGGTTTCAAAGTTTCAAATTTGTGACGTCCACATGCGAGCAGCTCCCCATATGTCATGTAATATAAATTCAATCAATTGCCATTTTTTAATGGTTCATGATTTATTGAATGGGTTTTTTTCATAGAAGCATATTTGAAATAATGTTTATATTGAATGCACAGGTAAAATCATTTTCAAATTTCTGAGAAAACGGCAATTTTATGGAATTTATATCACATGACAATAATGGGGAGCTGCTCACATGTGACGTCACAAATTTAAAACTTTATACATGTAATTCCATAACTCTGTTATTCTTTGGTGGATTTTCGCCAAACTGTCATTAATATGTTTCTCTCACTGTTCCGCTTTTATTAAAACCAACTTGATGTCAGGGTGAACCTTGCTTTTAATAAAATTAAACTCTTAATTTTCTGACATTTTCTGAATTTTTAAGAAGCCAGAGCTCTTCCAGCTAATACAAAATGTCCAGGAAAAGTTTTCTGGGAATTTAAAATAAACGCTACACAAAAAGTAAGTTCCCCCTTTTTCAATAGGAAGTGTATATATACCCCGCAGCGGGGAACAAGCACATTTTTTTTATTCGGGGCCCCTATGCCAGTAGCCGATCAGAAAGAGTTTTACATGTGCCTAGACCATAGGGCGCACTCAATTAAATCGCTGTGACGGCAAGGAAAGATCGCCGCCATTACCGTGGATGACAGCTTTGCTTTATGATTGCACGGTAACCGATGGAGTCTTGTGAATTGATTGAGCAAAAATGC
>JZLH01S0623977.1:33073-44739 GCA_001188425.1 Eucidaris tribuloides | reverse complement strand
TACAAAAATAGAAAGAAAAATAAAAGAAATAAAATAAATAAGATTGTTTGCGCACATCTTATATAAATGATCAGTATTTATATTATCTTTAAAATAAAATTACTTGAATATGAATCAAATGATAATGATAAAAGGCGTAAATATTCAGACTTGAATGACGCGCCTAAAAAACCAACAACAACAACAACAACAAGGTTTTACAAAGTAAAAAATGGCGTGAAAATTGTATCTGAATAAATGCTAACTAACAACTACATGTTGTAACGAAATTATTTAGGCTTTTGTTAACAAAGTGTTGGTTGTTTTGACGGCACATGTCACGTCAATCGATATGCGATTTTGGTTTGATTAATCGGACATCGATTGACATAAAATGCGCCGTTCAAAATAACAATCTGACATTATTAAAAAGGCCTGATCGATGCTAAAAAGTAACTATGATTTTCTGGGGTATTAAGATATATAAGTTGCGAATGTGTTCCAAGGTTTAAAGTAAAAATTGGCGTGAAATTCAATATGAATAACCGGCAATTTACAACTGTTGTAACGAAGTTATTCAGGCTTTGATAACACATCGTTAGTTGGTTTTAATGGCAGAATATCGGGGTTTTGGGGCTCCGCCGAGAGTGCGTGCTCAGATAGGAATTTTGAAAAAAAAAATCGATATATCGATATAATATCGATATGACCTGCCCTAAATATCGATATCCGATATAGGCTATATCGATTCACCTTAGATCATGTAGCGTAAGTGATTGTGCTAACCATGACTTTCTTGGCATGATGTTGTGAGATATATTTGTTACCCAAACAATTATTATGTTAATTTTTTTTGAACATTTTATTTCATTTGTGTAACATTGTTTTTATCGGAATACCGGTTTGGAAAAATCTGTTCCGGAATCCGATAGCGCCGGTCGGAATCCGGATTCCGTTCCGATCCGACTCAGCCTTATGCCTGAAATTTGTATTTGATTTATCTTTTGTCTAAAATTTAGTTTTCACTCAGTGTGCTGTTAAGTTTAATATACAGCTATTACATCTTATTACAATTATCATTTCATACTACATTTTCATTACCAAGCTTTTCTAGGGCAGTCAATAAACTTCAACACACCAGAACATAGCATATATTTAGGGAGGGGGGTTTACTACACAGGTATGTGGTTTTGAATGATAACATAATTCAACAGTTACTAATATCATCATTAGTTTCTTAAAATTAAATTTTGCTGATTTGAAAGATATCATTAACTTAAAGCCGAAGTTTAGTTTTGGGAATTTTGTGTTATTTGAAAGCTTTATGCCCCAAAGTCATAACCCTGCAATAATAGATTCTGAATGTCTTTAGTTTTTTTTAATTAGTTAATGAAAAATCTCGGGTGGACCCCCGAGATTTTCGACTATATTTTATTTATAGCATCCAAAGGGCTTAAAAAGGCTTTTGAGGTTACATGTGTCTATACTCATACTGAAATGAATCAGACTCTGCTCTTTCAGATGCAGGCTATAGCGCTCATATAACCTTTTTTAACCTTTGATGCATATAATGCAAATATAGCCAAAAATTCGGGGTCCCCCCCCCGAGATTTTTCAAATAATTAATTTAATAAAAGAACTAAAGACAAAAAGAAGGCTATACGAGTTATACCTCATCTAAAAGAGCAGATTCTGCTCTTTCAGATAATGTATAACACATGCAACCTTAAAGCCTTTTTAACCCTTTGGATGCTATAATGTAAAATATAGTCGAAAATCTCGGGGGTCCCCTCGAGATTCTTCATTAACAAATTAAAAAAAACTAAAGACATTCAGAATCTATTATTGCAGGGTTATGACTTTGGGCATAAAGCTTTCAAATAACAAAAAATCCCCAAAACTAAACTTGGGCTTTAACACTCATTTTCACGAAAATTTGTTCAAGCTATTTCTATTCTATGGCGTGATCCACTTCAATTTGATTATCAAATTATTTTCAATAAAGCAATGAGCAAAACATATAGCAATTGTATTACAAAAAATGAAAGTGATATAGTGAGCTGGAGGGAAGTGTAAATGGTTAGGGTAAATCAGGGGTGATGCTAGGGTAAAATCTTGGGGAAGAGGGCAAAAGAAAAAGTCATCGGGTCCAAAAAACACTGATTTATGCTGCATATGGGTGCGACGAGCAAAAAAAAGTCATCAGGCCCAGAAGAACAAAACTCTATGGTGCAAACTGATGCGATGATGTCTCCGTACATCCACGTGCAAAAATCTTAAAGGAGCAAAATAGCCAAAAACCACAAAAAACACCATATTTTCTGCATTTTTAAACCATACAAGGTGCAGCTGCCTCACCCCCCCCCCCCGATGGCACCACCCCTTGCCAAAATTGAAAACTAGCCAAATTTCTTAAAAATTTTAACAATAACGTTGCAATGGGCAATATTTTAATTTCACTTTGAGAAAATCACCGCATAACCCCACCACCACCACAATCACCATCCAGCCATCAACCCACCAGTTCACCAGTGATCAGTTTACCCTGTACTCCATGCTTGGTCCATTCTCTGCAACACTCCTTTCAGCTGCTCAAAGTGACCCACTTGACTCTTGTCAACCACGTAGTACATCCGGTCAAAACCGAACCTTTCCCGCCTGTCCGCGGCTGCTGCCACGTCTCTCGTCAGGTAGAGGGAGGAGCCATCGCTCTTGGCAAGAACGGCAGTCGGGAATCTTGGACAGCTGTCGGCTACATTTACAACTCCAGTCCCCTTTCTACAAACAAACAAACAATGTGAAAATAAGATAATCATGGTACTAATGAGGATTTTTTTGTGTGTTTTCAAAGGCTGGATGAAGCATATGGACATACATACTGACATTTGCTTAATACACCCCCCCCCTCCTAAACCATCTTAGCAACTTTTTTGGGGGGGGAGAAGGAGATACTAATTTCCTTTCATTTCAATTCATTTATTTACAGCAGTAACATCAGCAAATGCTAATAGCAGGTTTCCCATCTGTTTTCTTGTTTTTACAAAAATAATAATTTAAGAAAAGATGACTCACAAAAATTATGTTAAAGGGTGCCATTCAAATATAAAACTCATTTCATTAAAGATCAAATCTGGAAGTAGTCCTTACTTTTGGTTAAAATGGTAATAGAAACAAGAGCATGAACAAGATTTGTGATTTAACCCTAAAAGGACTGGGCTATGTCGGAGGTGTTGAGGACTGAAGGGGGGGGCCATAATGACCCCCCCCCCCCTTCTGATCTCGGCTGTGAAGTGCGCGACCGCGCTGAAATTTGTTATGCAGGTTCCTTTCAACATGAACTCTAAGTCTGTATGGTAATTTTGGGGAAAAAATCAATCTCTAATTAATATGAATTAATTATGCAAGAAAACATGATTTGCACTTAAAACACTCAATTTCAATTGAAATATTGTAATTTGCTGCAGAAGTGATCTTTGTGACCTTCTTAATTAGTTTTCATCATTTAAAATTTCAAAAGTCAATTTTTCCTTATGTATTTCTTTGTTTTTTTGAATTTCTTATATATTTCTTTGTTTTTGTAACTTTTGTTTTTATTGATTCCATGAAATTTATTGCAGACCATTTAAAAACCAAAATTAGCTGAAAATTAATTATGAAGGTCAATTGTAATAGAAAATAATAACCTTTTTATGAATTTCAAGATATCAGACAAATTCCATTGACTTTGTACACAAATCACGTAAATGAGCCATTTTTTGGAATGACATTGTCTCACGAAAACTCATGGGGTGTCGCGATGCTGTACCCGTTTGTCTTGAATTTGGTCTCAGAAGTTGCGCAAGACTTCAGAGAAAAAAGTCATAGAATTGCGTGGTACTTCCATTGTGCGTTTAAAAATAATTGCGCGAAATGTCAAAAGGGGGGCATCATGGCGCCCCCCCCCCCCCAGTCCTTTTATGGTTAAAACTTTGACAATGGCAATGCAACATTCATGTAAACCTCCACTTGGCAACATTTATTATTTCTGATCTTATTTTTCTTTACTTTATACGACCAGTATTCTGTGTCAAAATAGTCCTACTTGGGCATCTTGATTTTCTAAGTTTCACCTGAAGAAACAAACCTCATCCCCACTCTAATGAAAAAGGATGAAATGGGAAAAAAGAGAAAAAGAGAAAGGTTTTAAGAAAGATTAGCTCTTAGCAGGATTTGATCAAAGGACGGGCTTGTACAAAAGCCCAGTACATCTTTCACCCACAAACAATTGTTTTCATTTATATAGGTCATAATGTATATTTAATAGAACAGAGCCATTTGTAGACAATATAACCTTAGTTTGAGTGATAAGGTTAGCATATTTTCAGAAGTTTTGTGATAGCCAGTTGTCTCTGAAAATGATATTTACTGGGCTTCTGTACAAGCCCGTCGTCCCCAACGGGTTAAAGTCTGCAGTCAAGTTTTTTGATTGATCTAGCTGAGATTTGGTGGCTGCAGTGATAATTTTCCATATGCGGCGTGTGACATTGCTTAACGTCAATACTATAAAGTAGGTGCACATACGCTGTTAAAAAAAGTTTCTTGGAAAAATAATATAGCTCCTTGCACATCACTCACTCTGATACCTGAAGTAACCCTCTTTGTCTCAGGTCAGCTAATAGTGATTTGGCCTGGTGGCTGTACTGTGCCTCACTGCAGTATTCATCAAAATGAATGCCAAGCCTCTGAAATATGGAAGGAAAACAAATATTATGCTTATAGTGAAACTTTCCAAAAGTCTGTTTACTCTCTCATTGAAGAAATAATGCAAAGAAATCATTGCAACTTGATTATCAAATTGTAATTTGATTATTGACAAAACTCATCTACAATATTTTAAATCTAATATTACAAGTAGAGTGATAATTATATTACTAGAAATACACACAACCGTTCTTTTTTTTTTTTGCTTTGTCGCATATAAACACTTAACGTAATCATATTTATTTTCAAATTTCTGTACAATTTCAAAGGAATGAAAATCAATGAAACCTTGCAGTTTTCTTTCTCAGAAAATCTTATTAACTTATTTGTTTATTTATTGATTTATGTATTCATTCATTTATTTATTTACTTTTAATCAATTTTTTTGCATTACCATAAATTATACAAACACTTGTAAGTAATCATTTCTATTTTCAGATTTCGCTACGATTTGAAAGTAATGTACCTGTAAATCTATGAAAACTTGCAGTATTTCTTTCTCTGAAATTCAAATTTATTCATTTACTTATTCTATTAAGCTCTTTAACTACCTGATTTCATGTATTAACTGTCTTTATTTACTTTGGGGCAATTCCATGATAAGTTACGTTACATTTTATGACAAACTTTACTCAACATTTGGCTCTTACATGAATATGCTTTGATATTATTTTTCTGTTTTGGTACTGTCAGTTCTCTAGACTGGCACCTACACCACAACATCAAGCAAAATCATGAGACATATTTTAGTTGGTAACAGTGTTGTATCCGAGGCCGGCTCACCCGAGGTCAAGGACGAGGCCAAGGATTTTTCTCCGAGGTCAAGGACGAGGCCAAGGCCGGGGGTCTAAAAAAGGCCGAGGCCGAGGACGAGGCCAAGGATTTTTCGCCAAGGACAAGGACGAGGCCAAGGCCAGAGAGGGCCGAGGCCGGCCGAGGCCAGACATTTTATGGCAAGGCAGGATCAAGCACAATCTCAAAAGAATATGTCATTTTATGTTCTCTACTGAAGGTTTCCTTGTTTGTGTGGATTCTTATAGTTAAAATCTCATGTTATGACCCCTCAACTCTCCATACAAAACACGCATACACTTATATTCATAGACACTACTGGATCTCTCCTCATTCTCATTTGTGAACTTTGTGTACTTTTCTTATCAATGTATGACTATGCCTTATTTGAAAACCACACCCAGCCCCTATATAGTGCCCAGCTGATACACTCACAAGACAAAGAAAATCTGTTATAAAGTAACAATACACTGTAGTAGCAGTTTGTCATGTTTTAGCAGACATACGTACCTACATATCTTCACACTAGCATGCACAATCACAAGCAGCCCCTATGTAGTGCACAGCTGACACACACAAGAGTATACAAACAAAATCTGTTATAAAATAACAATAGGATCAGTTTGTGATGTTTTAGCAGACATATCTACATAATCATATCTTCACACTAGTATGAATTACAGTGCACTTTCACTCTTCCAGTGTTAGATCTAGACGCACTGCACTGTACTGCTGGTCAGTGTTCATTCAGAGAGATATCGCAATCCTATGGTGGCTTTGCAGACACATTTTCGCAAAAAATTCACAGAAGTTTTTACGAAATTTTTCGTCAAAAGTTGAAAATTTCGAAATGTATTTTTCTTTTTGGAAAATTTTTCGCGATTTTTTTTCGCGATTATTTTCGACAAACGTTTTACAAAATTCACAAGACTCTGGCTACTATAGAGCGGTCATGCATATAATCATATCACTCAATCAGATTCGCATTTCCACAGTTGCATATATCGCATATCGCACAGACGTAGCGTAGATCCGTGCCTCTTCAAAGCATTAAAAAAAAAATAGGCCTATTCGATTTCCAGTTTCTCAAAATACACTGGTGAAGTAAAATCATGTCAGGGCAGATGCGGGAAATCTTCAAACTGTTAACCCACCCGATATAATAGTGCTCAAGCATATGCATTTTACCCCGGATTTTACCCGGCCTCGGCCCGGCCTCGCTCGAGGATTCCGAGGATTGACGCAAGTGTCCAAGGACGAGGCCGAGGATTTTTCTCCGAGGTCAAGGACGAGGCCAAGGCCAGGATTTTGGCCTCGAGGCCGGCCTCGAGGACTACAACACTGCGGCTCCAAGTGTCTTTGATAACGTCTAAAAATGAAGCCCTGAAAAAAAATACATTTCAAAATGATTATATAGGCCTCAGTCACATTTGACTGCGGACACCGTACGATAACATTAGCAACGATGTATCGTACGATTCTGGGGGCATCGCAGATGGCTACGGTCTACGAGATTTGCGTTCACATTATCTACGAGCATCCTGCGATTTCTAGTTCGGGCCCTTGAGTTTAAGCAGGTGCAGAGGCTGTACGGATATCGTACAGCTATCGTACAGAGATCGTGCGATATCAGTGCAGTTACCCTGCCGTCTCCTCAGCCTCTTCACAGATATCTTGCAATATCGTACAGAGATCGTACGATGACCCCATGAGGTTTTTTTTACCCCTCCCCAAATAGCCTTGGTCACATTTGGCCTAGGATGACTTTACCTGTTTACGGGGCCCGTAAACTCATCGTATCTTCCATATCGTGCGATCTCCGTACGGTGACAAGATTTGACTGTACAATTTTCGTACGATTTCATGGACTCCCTAGGGGCATCGTAGCCTCTACGATTTTGTTTAGCGTGAAGGTTTGACAAATTTTTAAAATCGTAAGCCCGTAGCTCGTAGACTTATCGTAGATGGCATCCTACGATCGACGCAGGACATCGCACCGAGGCTTTGCGCTGATCGTACAGTCATTTTACGATATCGACTATTGTAGTGGGTACTCGAACACTAAAAATGACACAATGGCTATACACATTCTCTGTGAACCCCCTGCACGATATCGTACGATTTCTGTACGATATCGTACAATCTCTGTACGATATCGAACGATCTGCGAAGGGGCCAAGGAGACTACAGGGCTATCGCGCGATCTCTGTACGATAGCTGTACGATCTTCGTACAGCCTCAGCATCGGCCCGAACTCAGAAGGCCTGTCCAAGAAATTGCACGATGCTCGTACATACGTCGTAGCCCGTCGCCATCTGCGATGCCCCCCAAAAAATCGTACGATAAATCGTAGATAAAGTTATCGTACCGTGTACGCAGTCAACTGTGACCCGATGCTTTTTCCGATATCGTACGATGAATGTACAATTAGCGCACAGCCTCGGTGCGATGTCCCTGCGTCGAACGTACAATATCATCTACGATAAGTCTACGGGCTACGGGCTTACGATTTTTAAAAATTTGTCAAATTTCACACTCCCGTGAAATCGTGCGAAATCGTACAGTCAAAGCTTGTCACCCTACGGAGATCATACGAAATGGAAGATACGATGAGTGTACGGGCTCCGTAAGGTCATCTTAGACCAAATGTGACCTTGGCGTTAGTTCTTGAATAAAGTGAAAATCGTAAGTTGACCGGATTGACCTGCTTATTTCCTCCCATAGACTTACTGTGTGTAGATCTAGGCTATTTTGTACTCGGCCTGAGTAGAAATTGTTTATTCACTCATATTTTGCAAGTAGCAATAATTTCCAAACGTATTCTAGGGTGTTTATTTGTCCATTCAAATACTACTATGACTTTTTTTTTTAAATTTGAAGCTCAACCATGTTAGCCTGTCTTTAAGTATGATTCAATATAAGTTCCTCCAGCCAAGATCTCTTTCTCAATGTCCTTTTACTTGCGGAGTAACCGAATGAGGCGTGCAACATAAATAAATAAATAAATAAATAAATAAATAAATAAAACTTTGACAGCAGACACCTGAAATTGTTGATTCGAGCTTTGTAGATTGAGGGCTCCTCTCCATTTGACATATCCCAAGATGATCGCAAACAATAGTTCAAGTTCAAGTTCAAGTTCAAGTTCATATTTATTTTCGATATTTCTTTAACGTAGCAAGTATGCATATGATTTCACAGTAACATTACAAATCGTCGTAGATTGACATGAATGAAGATTATAAAGCAGAATGATCTAGTTTTTCAAAAATAAAACAACGTGGAAGGGAACAGTAATGAGTCATTAACCTATCGAGGTTGAACCCTGTGAACATTAAATAGTTAACAAAAGATATCATTTATGATTGTAAATAGGCTAGTAATAAAACACTAACATTACGACGCACAACACAATATACCCAAAAAAGGACAAAATCAAGGATGTACCATGGTTTCCACAATAATAATATGAGAATTTCATTAGACTGCATTATTTACATAATTCATATCGTGGACTTTCTCATTCGGAATATGTTGCTATTGTACTGAAAACAGTTTTGCTTAATATTTCTCGAGTTGCCAATCTACAAATTCAATTAGATGATCACTAGGAGTTATCAATGAATGAATAAAAGGGGAAATTATTCCTTCAGGAGCAGATTTGAGCGAGATTTCGATAGAGCGCGATCAGAATAAATCAATCACCTTCAGGGATTCAGCAGATATCATCAAATGCATGTTGCTGGTGTATTCATGGCAAGTAAATCTACGGCAAACTGTAACATGGGTACATTGTATATAGTTATGCTAAACAAGAGATTTAAGTAAAAACGGGTTTATTGAGGAAGAAGGTGTCATATGATAGGATAGGATCATTTGAATACATAAACAAGATGGAAATTATGTATGTACAATAACCACAACCTATACATGAAGTATACTGCAAACACGGGGGTGTTAAATATGTAACACCCATGGTGTTGCACAATGATAGATACCAGACCTGGGCCCTATCTCATAAAACTTGCAATCAATTGCAAATCCAAAAATCGATTGTAAATCTTCAAATACTGGGTTCTGATTGGTTGAAATCAACTTGCAATTGATTTTTGAGAGTGAAATTTTAACACCAAGAGCATTGGCTTTAACACCAAGAGTGTTGAAAAATCTACAGTTTTCCGGTATTCATATTTTCGCAACACCCTTGGTGTTAAATTGAACACCCCAGGTGTTGCCGTGTGTTTACTAAGATAGTATTAGCTGATATACTCATTATTATTTTCTTTCAGACTAAACCCTTTAAACGTGCCCCTCGGGGGGGGGGGATCTTGTCATTACAAGGTGTATTGTATACCATGCGTGTGTATGGACTTTCAAAGTGGACCCTTAACAAATAGTTATTTGTCAATCTCAGAATACCCTAAGTTTTCACGTCTGAAAAGATACCCTTTTGAAGTAAGCCTTCTGTTGAATACCCTAAACAAGTATTCAGGACTGAAAAATACCCCTTTAATGTAAACCTTCTGTTAAAAGTATACTCTAGGTTTTTTTCCTGATTTGGCGATTTTGATACCCCTTTCACTGTACTCGCGTACATCGCCCAACCATGAAAAACAACCCCTTTACGCGTTTGTTTGTTTTCACAAGCGCATGGTGTACACCTTGTAATGACAGTGGCTGACATTTTATTTGTTTCATTTATTATTATAATTATTTTTTAGAAACATATAAGGAGTACATATATAAGTATCAAACAACAATGATATTGTGAAATCAAATGCGGCCGAGTAGCCAACTTGAAACGAATTGCTAACCATGTTTTGTATTTAGAATAAATCACAGACAAAAAAAAAAAAAAGTTTAACATTATGTATCATATGCTATTCAGAATTAATTCTAATAGCTCAAATAATCACTGCCTTATTACACAAAAATCTTCATGCGAGAATTTTCAATTGCTTGTTAAAATTCTTACTTGGTTGATATTTATTTCATAAAATAATGGTTTCATAACTTACTTGTTTGTTTTTGCCTTATGTCTCCCTTTGGCCCCACTGATCTGCCCTCGCTGATCTGTTTCTCTGCCTTGTCGTAGCGGGCGTGCTTACATCTTCACTGGACGACCAGTCGCTCTCCTCGCTGTCATCTATGTTCTGTGTTAGGAATTTTTGTCTCTAGGAGGCAATAATTGAAATCATAGTCTAACGGTCACTGTAATTTCACTGGAACTGCGTTTCTACAGTAGCTCCTATATACTTAACGAGAGATTCTCAAATGGTATTTTTTTTTACAAGGAATTATTTTACACAGTTAACTTTCTATGCAATGCAAAAGGTACACCCTACCTTTAAACCTATGAATAACACAATTTAAAGGCAAGGTTCACCCTGACCTCAAGTGGGTTTTGATAAAAGCAGAAAAATGAGAGAAACATATGTTGGATGGCCATGTGCTTTGAAATGGCTTCAATTTTGGTAATTGCTTTAAAACTACAGGCTAACATTTACCACAGTTAAAAAAAAATGTGAGCTACATAATCCTCCACGCTCCAAGTGTCTTTGATAAGTACCTGAAAAAAATGCATTTCACGATGATGATTTAGTTCTTTAAAAAAGTGAAAATCTACAAGCATTTAAATTTACTGGATTCGCCTGCCCATTTCCTCTCATAGACTTACTGTGTGCAGATCTACGCTATTTTGTCATCCACCGGAGTAAAAATTGTTTATTCATGCATACCTTGCCTTTGGCGGCATAACTTTCCAAACTTTTGTATTCTAGGGTGTTTCCATTTCAACACTTCTGATATCACAGTTTGACAATTTTTTTATTGAAGCTCCAAAATGTTAGCCTATCACTTTAATTGTTTTATTTGGTGCGGCTACAGACTGATGCTCTTGTCAGATTGACAAAATTTCAAGTAGGCCCTAACAATTGATGTTCATGTACATACGATGGAACGTCCATAGATGAAGATTTGAAATGAATATACGAACATTACAAACAAATTTCCTACTCAGCTGATTCAGCTGAGTAGGAAATCCTCTTTCATTTGTTCCTTCTATTTTGAATTTCTTTCTTTTTCCCTTTCTCTTCTTTATATCCTATTGATTTCTTATCTACCACTGTGTGTATTGATGCGCGCGCTCATGTGTA
>JZLH01S0623977.1:6448-24526 GCA_001188425.1 Eucidaris tribuloides | reverse complement strand
CTTTCTGGGCCACCCTGTATACAGTGTGTTATCAAAAAAGGTAATCCATGTTTAGAGCTAACATATTGCCAAATATTTGTATTACAGAGATTTGTAAGTATAGTATCCAAAAAGAGCAACATTTCCTCTTTTGAATAGTGGCATTTATACGTGAAGATAACCCCGAGATGAGAATAACCCAGAGGAGATAAATATTTCCCCAATATTCCACCGTCATCTATACGTGAGCTCGGGGTTAAATCCGGGGTCATTGTTATTATAATTAACCTCGAGTTAGGTCTGAGATCTTTAGAATTCCTCATGCTTACATGCAAGCTCCGATCAATAGGCCTTTTCATACTTTATTCAAATAAATGGATGTTTTCTCTTCCTCAGCCTATAGCGACGAACCACTTCTGTCACCTGATCCTATGGATACATTTTAAATACTAAAAAAGGGCAAATTGCATACATTAGTGTCGCTATGTCTAGCAAGGCTCTGACAATCCTTCGGCACGCTATCAGATTGTCAAGAGCAACCTTTGTGAGAAAGGTGCGCATGAAATTTGCATGAATTATGAAACTGGTCTCCTCTCTCAGCTCACGGGGGAGGGGGGGCACATGTACAGGTTTCAGGGAAGTATATTTTTGTAATATCAGCAGTATTCTTATTATTATTCTTGTTTTATATTATTCTGATGGAGATTATCATTGTTAGTAGTGGTATTGATCATCATCATTGTCATCATCACTATGATCGTCATCATCATCATCATCATCATCATCATCAGTATCTCCATCATCACATGACCATCTTCCTCCTCCTCTTACTCCTCCTCCTCGTCCCATTCTTCTGATGCTATACGGGAAATGTCTGAAAATATTTGATTATAAATTAGTTCAAACAATCAATCATTTATTTATCTATTGATGTATTTATGTATTTATCTAGTTAGGCAGTTAGTTAGTTAGTTAGTTAGTTAGTTAGTTAGTTAGTTAGTTAGTTAGTTAGTTACGTAGGTATTTAGTTATTCATTCATACATACGTGCATTAATTTATTTTATTAAATATATTTAAGAGGATGGGTTGAGCAACTGCTTTACATAAAGGTCTTGCTAACAGATTTAATATGCAGTATATACAAAATGTACTCATTATTTGATATTTACAATACAATAATCCAGGCCAGCTGCAACAAATGTGACTGATAGAAAGATCGTTCAGGAGAGTGGCCACCTCCTCCCAGACGATTTTCTTAGATAAGGTTTCTGAATTTATTTTCATCATGATTCCAGCTTTTGCCCAAATGGATATGAGATGTTGCGTTTCTTCCTCCGACCAATTAGAAGCTCTTTTGTCTGATCGCTGTGTCATGTCGTCGAGATTAGGGGAAGAGTAACCACTGCGATACATGTGAACGAAAACATGTATAACCTACCCAATGAACCCATGAACCCGGCAGTACAGGCGTGAATAGACCTGTTTCACAATATATGTAAATGTATGCATACCTCTTATAAAGATGCTTCTTGACAACGCGTTAATAGCTTGCCAGACGTATAGCATCAAATAATGTATGCAAGTTGTTTGTGCAAGTGTTGAAAATGTATTCATAAGTACAGGTAACAGAAATAGCTCATCACTAGGCTTCGGAAGAGAAAACATCCATAAATTTAAATACATTGTAAACAGGTCTATTGTCACACAGACCGCAACAGTTAAGGGGCTCTGGCTTTAAAGGTAAATACTATGATTGGAGGTAGCCCTCAACTTTGGGGGGGGACTGTTTTAGAATCAAGTGATCTGTGCAAGGATTCTGCTGTGACAGTTTAGTGGGCAAACGTTGACTCGTTTTAAACGAACTAAATTTATGTATCAATTATATTCATTGTGATAGGCAAATGTGTTGTATAGCTGGTTTTGATTAATCTCTATTGGTGAACAAGAAATACTGGTTTGCCCATGCTTGATTCTCTTCAAGTGAATAAATTCAAGACAAATCCTTCCATCCAAAATAAACACTTCAGCTAGTGTATACTTCAGGTATGTCCCAACTCATATGGTTCTGGAGGCAATTTCACGTGTTCCCAATCATCGTCCTTTAAGCTCTGAGCGATGTGTGTAGCTTACACGACAATTTGGGAATCTGAGCTATCTCGCAAGTCTTCGGACTTAATCCTGAGGTTTCTCAGGGTTAAATCTTTGGAGTTGAGTCCGAATTTCATGCTCACGAATCTCGGTTTGATTATGAATTCCTGAGACTCTAAGGGGCTCCGGGTTAGCCCAGAGGCTAACTCCGAACGTGTAGACAACTGGGAGTTAAATCGTCGGAGTTATCCTAGGTTTAACTCTGAATTTGCATAATTCCGTGTCGACTTTAACTCCGAATTCCTGAGACTCTAAGGAACCTGGGGTAAACCCCGGGTTTAACTCCGAACGTGTAGACACGACTAATGATACCTCACTGGTGTCATGCATTACCGACTACATTGTTCTTGAAGAGGACAATATCAATTCACACCTTTTCCAAGTTTTGGCATAACTTACATGAAATGTGAGATAACATCTCATCTTTAAAACATGAATCCATTTATTGTTATCGTTATTCTTTCATCCATTGACCAAAACTTGGAAAAAGTGTGACTTGACATTGTTCACTTCAAGAGCTATATACTCGGTCATGCACAACACCAGTGATACAAAGTGAGCTATCATTGGAAAGAAGAAAGTTGCTCTTTAAGGATAGCCTATACAGGGTGGCCCAGAAAGAATGCTACACATACGATCGTTAATTTCTTCAACATCGTGAACAAAATGCCATTAATTGTTATTTCGTTTGTTAGAACATTCTTTTTCCGACAAAATGATACCATGATGATTGATTTTGAGTAAGGCGCTTGGATCCTAGGGCCATTTTTCTGAGGCAATGTAATTTTCGAAATTTGTTTCTTTTTCATCTCCCGCGAACCTGGGAACACCAAAATATTCTCACGTAACAGCGTGCCATAGAATAAGCGGGGAGACAGATGACTGGAATGCCTGCTTTGATACGGAAGACAATGGTAAGGTATGGCTTACATTGTCATTGCACCTGGATAGTGCAGCCCATTCTATGGCTAGTCGTTACGCGAGAATATTCCGGTGTTCTGATGATCGCTGAAGTTGAAAAAAATAGCAAATTTAGGAAATTACATTGCCTCATAAAAATAGCCCTAGAATCCAAACGCCTTAATCAAAATCAATGACATGGTACCATTTTGTTGAAAAAAGAATGTTTGAACCCATGAAATAATCACCAATAACATTTTGTGGATGATGTTGAAGAAATTAAAGATCGCATGTGTAGCATTCTTTTTGGGCCACGCTGTATACTTATAAACTTTTATAATCAAAGTAGTTGGCAATATTTTAGCTCTAAACATAGATTGCCTTTTTTGATACAAACTGTATAAGCCCAAACACAATGAAACACATGGAAAGAGCTGGCAGGCATTTCATATTTCTGCATACATTAGCATAAGATACTTCTGTCTCTAACCAGTACACATGAATATATTATCCCGAATACCATCAACTATATATATTCATCGATACACAACAAATTTCCTCGTTTTCTTCAGTAAATCACCTTCTCAGCGGCTTTCGAGTGTCATTGATACAATTATTCGTGGGAATGTAAGATTAAAACTGACTAATTTTCTCCGACAGCTGATCAAATGGCGACGTCGGCGAGGACAAGATAGTCTAAGTCATAGACTGCTCTTTAATTTACCCCAATCCCGAGCGTAGCAAGCTGCGAGCGGAGGACTGCTCTTTAATTTACCCATAGAGATAGATGTATACTGTAACTCTATTTAAATTTACCCCAGTCCCGAGAGAAGAGAGCTGCGAGCGTAGCGAGCACTAGTCTAGGATTAGAGCAAAAAAGAGAACAGTCTAAAACTTAGTCTAGCGAAAAGAATGCCAATTTAGGATGACGTCACGAAAGCTTTCGTGCGCGCGCGGCTTTCAAGTTGACTCACTTTTAATTTTAAAGATGCATCAAAAGTCGATCTTGACTCATTTTTTACGACCATGTGAGTCAGTCGATGCATTTGCAAAATGCGTCAGCTCATTGACTAACTGGTGCAATATAAATGAGTCAATGGAGACTCATCGATTGTTGCTAGTGAGTCAATTTTCACCTGACTCACTAAAATTATGTGCAAATGAGTCAAATGACTCACTTTTTCCTGTGAGTGTAACTTTACGAACAGCTTTATCAAACAGCCACACAGGGTTTGTCAGCTGTGTTTTTGTTAACACTTTATGACGAATGAATGTTAACATAAATTATTGCCGTGATTCTGGTGCCTGCAATCTCTGGGTCATTGATATATCCAAAACTGCGGACCATTTAATTAATAAACAATGTGCACGCATTTGCCAGAAGTCAGCATTATCATTGAAAAAATAAACACATTTGTATGGCTTATCTCTGAGAGGATGAGTACCAAGGGTGCAACTCGTAGTTTTTTTTAAACTGTGGTAGATGTTAGCCAGTGGCTTTAATGAAAAAAAAGAACGTTGTAAAAACAAAACTGTAGCGGGTATCGAACCGGGGTCACACGCGCAATAAGCTTATATTGCTGTGACATGCACGCTATCCAATGTAGCCACACAAAGGGACTTGGCGAGTGTTGTGTTCTTATGTAGCAACAGTTTCGAAAGTTACTGAAATAATATAGCGTCGGGCGTATATGTGTTGCAAACCCGTAGTTCACACTCGATCAATTTATAGCGAACAATTTAATTTCATTATTTCCATCCTTGTAACTAACATCTGCCGATGATGGTAAGCTAGACGTCCAGTTCGTCAAGCTATCGGTAACACAAAGGGGGGGGGGTACTCAAATTTGGTTCTGACGGGGGTGTGCCGCTGAAGTCGAAAAACCCGACCCTTTTTGGGGTCATTTTGGCGGAAAATGGTACCTATTATTAAGGCTTTTTGTGAAGAAAAATGACATTTTTGTGCATTTTAGCGATGAAATAGGCAAAAATATCTAGTGTAAATTGTAAAATTTCAAAATCATGACCCATGTTTAAGGATTTTTCCCCCCATAACCATACCCATGTTTCAGGATTTTTTGCAAAAAGTCACCTATTAGAGCGGCACACTACCACTGTAGAACAAAGCTCACACGTCATACATTACCCCCTGATCATTGGACCCATGTTAAGCCTGCACTTTATGTGCGCCACCTCCACTCCCTGGGGAGTATTCCTTAGCACCGGCAGCCTGTTAGGCGCTCGCTAATTCATTCACAAATAGCTTTCTCAGTCCTCTCAGGTACCCATTTATACTCCTGGATGGAGAGAGGTAATGCGGATGAAGTGTCTTACCCAAGGACACAAACGCTGGCCGTGGCAGGTTTCGAACCCGCGTCTCAATGTCGGGAAGCCACGGCCTCACCCACTCAGCCTCAGCGCCTCGATGTATTGGTCATTCGCTCTGTGCAGTCGTTCGTGTGTAGCATAGCTGTATAGCTCCTGCCACTGCGCATGGAGCGGCAAGACGAATATTATAAAAGTTTATTGTGAAATAACTAGGACATATAATTTAATGAGTAAAATGCATAATATCAACAGGGAATTACATATCTTTCCGATAGTGTTACATTTACAGCACCATTGTTTAAATTTCATAATAAAAACATTATTTCCCTGAGTTTTTTCGTGGTTTCGTTGTGCTTTGAATAATCGCTGCTGACATAGGCTATGCCAGCATGAGCTCCCCTCTGATTGGCTAAATGCTGACAGATCGAACAAATCGTGGAGCATATCAGATCGCTCCGAGAGAGCGGAGCGAGTCCGCCCACCACGTGATTTTCCCCTTTGTTGTGATTAGATATAAGTTTCGTTGATGATGTAATTTGACAACCTACCCAAAGTTAACAACATACGTTGGCGAGAGGTTATGTGCCTGGAATCCCAGAAACATACGGCGAATTATCTGTTTCGAGGCCATTTGAGTAAAAAAAAAACATTTCAGATTTCTTGTATTTTTCTATAGACATTCATGAATGTAGTTATAGTAAGTTTTGTTGTTAGAAAGGTGTGATATTTGCCTAAATATGCCGTTGATACTTAGTTGTACATTTTGCGTAGAACAAGAGAAAAGAAAATCGCAGCCCGTGGGGCAAGTTCGCCCCTTTTGCGACGGGGCAGGTTCGCCCGTGGAGCTGTACACGTTAACCACTGAATAAGGAAGCAGATACGATACGTTTTCTCTCAATATTTACTATGTGGATAATGCTGAATCACTTTGCATAATTTCGTACAAGCTACTTCCTCTAGTCCTGACAAGGTCTTGAAGATGAAATTACCAGATTTATTCTTCTACGCCCTGTAGTTCATCTGAGTTCATTTATTTGTTCCCATACTACATGTATGCTATAACTTTATTTTGTTACTGGTTGTTCCGTTAAATGTGCTTTGAACACATCAATTAATTTATATATCACTGTTTTCCTTATGGGCGAACTCGCCCCGCCTAACGGGCGAACTTGCCCCGGGGTGGGGCAGGTTCGCCCTGCAGCGGAAATTTTCTTCACGGCCCATTTTTGTCAAAACTGTTTGCATGTCCTCGGTGAAAATAGGATATTAGTTAGATAATACCTAGGCCTTCATACATAATAAAGCACGACCTTCCTGCTAAAGAAAATAATGACGGCTCTAGAAGAGCAAGAACAAAAATGGTGCGAACTCGTCCCGCTCTCCCCTACGTCAGAAGTACTATTTACGGCTTTGAAGTACTATTTACGGTTTTAAAGTACTATTTACGGATCCGTAAAAAATACTTTCTCACATCAGACTCGCACGGTAGTGTGTTTATTTTTCATCATGTGACATTCTTTTAACCAATCAATGAAAAAGAATATATGAATGCAGTTTATAATAGGGGATACCTACGGGGAAATGACCTTTCGTATGGGAAAAGAAGTTGATGATTTATAGGGGATGTTATGAGGTTTTGACAATTTTCAGAAATATTCTTAAATCCCCGAAGGATTACAGAGAAATTCCGTAAACTATTCGTCCGTTTCGTCCATCTCCGACGAAGAAATCGATATCAATCTATTGCATTTACTAAGGATATTTTGTAGGGGAAAACGTACCATCGTACGGGAAAAGTGGATTTTTGTAGGCGAAAACAAAAGTTCGTAGGGGAAAATTGGGTTATAAGGCGAAGGGCAAAAATGGTGTCCGTATAGGGAAAATACGCATGCGCCGTACACACTAAAAAATAAAGGTGCGTACAAGGTGCAACTTTGCGGAAATAGGTGCAGAGCAATTTCTGCCGCGGTATTCGAGCAAATCTGCACCTTTCACAGATGAGCGCTCGCCCCACTCCATTGTGTTTGCAAGTTTGCATCTTTTTAGGTGCACATTTTGACTCCAATAGACCACTTTGTATTTAAATTTATGGATGTTTTCTCTTCCAAAGCCTGGTGATGAGTTATTTCTTTCACTTGTTTCTATGAATACAATTTCAATACTGAAAATGCAACGTACACACATTATACTACTTTCTATGTCGGACAAGCTCAGACAAGCTTTCAGGTTGATAAGAACAACCTTGGTTTAAAAGGTATGCATGAAATTTGAATATATTACGCAAACGGCCTATAGGTTTCAAGTTTGCACCTTGAAAGGATGAAAATAATGCACCTTCGGCCTTAATACAATATAAGCAGTTGAAAATAAACATCTTCAACGGCCAGCGTGATGGCCAAGTGTTTAGAGCGTCCGCCTCACGTGCGGAAGGTCGCAGGTTCGAGCCCCGGTAATGTCATATTTGTACGAGTTTTTAAATATTTGTAAATGTTAATTAATAAGGTGTATTATTATACTATGAATAGCACTGGAATGAACGTAAATTGCGGTTCAAAAACAAAAACAGGTTTGCAAGAAAAAGAAATATACTTTATTTTCTATGGTACAACCTTGCACCTTTCGGGTGCAACTTTGCACCTTTCAGAAAGGTGCAAAGTTGCACTTTTAAAGGTGCTCCCAGTGTGACATTGGTCTGCAACTTTAAAGTTGCAAAGTTGAGCCTATTTTTGTTAGTGTGTAGAGGGAAGTTAAAATTTTGAGTGGCAGCCACTTCGTGTCTTCTCTTGTGTGACGTGACGGGCAAAGATAAAAAAAAACATAAATAAAGAAGAGAAAACATATGTGATAAATGATTACTAGATAAAACAAAAATCGCCTTCAGAGGCGAAATTGCGTAATGTTTCCATTAGGGTCACTCATTGAGTATAGGCACAGACCAATCTAGAAGGCACATCTAACTTAGATAGGGGCATTTGTTACCTGCCGAAGGGGGGGGGGGCTAGCGGGATGCTACCGCCACCCGCGATTGCAAGCAGTTAAAGACAAGCGCACAGTACAACAAATTTCAATCATTCAATGGGTGGTAACTATATTTTTTCTGAACATCTGTACAACCACTCGAAAACGAAAAGAATTCCTGTCGACACAGAGTGAGTTAAAAATGCATAATATCAAACAGGGAATTACATATGCTTTCCGAGTAGTAGTTACATTACAGCAACCATTGTTTAAAATTTCCATAAGTAATAAAACATGTATTTCCCTGAGTTGTTTTCGTGGTTTCGTTGTGCTTTCGAATTAAATCGCTGCTGACATAGGCTATGCCAGCATTGAGCTCTCCCTCTGATTGGTCTAAATGCTGAACAGAAATCGAACAAATCGGTGGAGGGCATAATCAGATCGCTGCCGAGAGAGCGAGCGAGTCCCGCCACATCACGTGATTTTTACCGCCTTTGTTGTGATTAGATATAAGTTTCCGTTGATGATGTGAACTGAGCAACGCTACCGCAAAGTTACAACTAGATACGTTGGCGAGAGGTTATGTGCCTGGAATCCGCAGAAAATAGCGTCGAAATTATCTGTTTTCGAGGCCCATTTGAGTATTCGATCTCAATGTCGGGAAGCCACGGCCTCACCCACTCAGCCTCAGCGCCTCGATGTATTGGTCATTCGCTCTGTGCAGTCGTTCGTGTGTAGCATAGCTGTATAGCTCCTGCCACTGCGCATGGAGCGGCAAGACGAATATTATAAAAGTTTATTGTGAAATAACTAGGACATATAATTTAAAGATTGGGTTATTGATTTGCAGGGATGTGCAAGTCCATTACTTCCCTTCATTATCAATACCAAATGGTAGTTTTGTACTTACAAATGGTGTGTTGAAAGTCTGAGATCCATACGTCATGAATTTGTTGTTTAATGAGAAATAACGAACTTGCCCCGGGGTGGGGCAGGTTCGCCCTGCAGCGGAAATTTTCTTCACGGCCCATTTTTGTCAAAACTGTTTGCATGTCCTCGGTGAAAATAGGATATTAGTTAGATAATACCTAGGCCTTTATACATAATAAAGCACGACCTTCCTGCTAAAGAAAATAATGACGGCTCTAGAAGAGCAAGAACAAGAATGGTGCGAACTCGTCCCGCTCTCCCCTACGTCAGAAGTACTATTTACGGCTTTGAAGTACTATTTACGGTTTTAAAGTACTATTTACGGATCCGTAAAAAATACTTTCTCACATCAGACTCGCACGGTAGTGTGTTTATTTTTCATCATGTGACATTCTTTTAACCAATCAATGAAAAAGAATATATGAATGCAGTTTATAATAGGGGATACCTATATACGGGGAAATGACCTTTCGTATGGGAAAAGAAGTTGATGATTTATAGGGGATGTTATGGGGTTTTGACAATTTTCAGAAATATTCTTAAATCCCCGAAGGATTACAGAGAAATTCCGTAAACTATTCGTCCGTTTCGTCCATCTCCGACGAAGAAATCGATATCAATCTATTGCATTTACTAAGGATATTTTGTAGGGGAAAACGTACCATCGTACGGGAAAAGTGGATTTTTGTAGGCGAAAACAAAAGTTCGTAGGGGAAAATTGGGTTATAAGGCGAAGGGCAAAAATGGTGTCCGTATAGGGAAAATACGCATGCGCCGTACACACTAAAAAATAAAGGTGCGTACAAGGTGCAACTTTGCGGAAATAGGTGCAGAACAATTTCTGCCGCGGTATTCGAGCAAATCTGCACCTTTCACAGATGAGCGCTCGCCCCACTCCATTGTGTTTGCAAGTTTGCACCATCACTCTGTGTCGACAGAATTCTTTTTCAGTTTCGAGTGACCGTGGGTGGTTGTACAGATGTTCAGAAAATACTAGTTACCACCCATGAATGGATTGAAATTTGTGTACTGTGCGCTTGTTCTTTAACTGCTTGCAATCGCGTGGCGGTAGCATCCGCTAGCCCCCCCCCCCTTCGGCACCGGTACACAAATGCCCCCTATCTAAGTTAGATGTGCCTTCCTAGATTGGTCTGTGCCCTATACTCAATGAGTGACCCTAATGGAAACCATTACGCAATTTCGCCTCTGAAGGGAATTTCTGTTTTATCTAGTAATCATTTAATCACATATGTTTTCTCTTCTTTTATTGTATGTTTTTTTTTATCTTCTGCCGTCACGTCACACAAGAGAAGCACGAAGTGGCTGCCACTCGCAAAATTTTAACTTCCTCTACACACTAGACAAAAATAGGGCCTCAACTTTGCAACTTTAAAGTTGCAACAATGTTCACACTGGAGCACTTTAAAAGTGCAACTTCTGCACCTTTCTGAAAGGTGCAAAAGTTGCACCCGAAGGATCAGTTGAAGGTTGTACCATAGAAAATAAAGTATATTTCTTTTTCTTGCAAACCTGTTTTTGCTTTTTGACCGGCGATTTACGTTTCATTCCAGTGCTATTCATAGTAGTAATAATAACCTTTATTAATTAACATTTACAAATATTTAAAAACTCGTACAAACTATGACATTACCACGGGGCTCGAACCTGCGACTTCCGCACGTGAGGCGGACGCTCTAAAACACTTGGCAATCACGCTCGGCCGTGAAGATGTTTATTATTCAACTGCTTATATTGTATGTAAGGCCGAAGGCGTGCATTATTTTCATCCCCCCCCCCCCCTTCCTTCAAGGTGCAACTTGAAACCTTCATAGGCCGTTGTGCGTACATAATATTCAAAATTTCATGCATCACATTTTAACCAAGGTTGTTCTTATCAACCTCAGCTTGTCTGCAGCTTGTCCGACATACGCAAAGTTAGCTATAAATGTGTGTACGTGCATTTTTCAGTACTGAAATTGTATTCCAATTTAGAACACTAGTGAAAGAAATAAACTCATCACCAGGCTTTGCGCGCGCAACATACATAAAATTTAAATACCAAAGAATGGGTCTATTTGGAGTCAAAAATGCTGCACCAAAAGATGCCAAACTTGCCAAACACAACGGAGTGAGGGGCGTCGACTTCGCGCTCATCTGTTGAAATGGTGCACGCTCTCTCGCTCGCCTCGCGCGCGCAGAAATTTGCTCTGCACCTGATTTCCGCAAAGTTGCACCTTGCTACGCACCTTTCTTTTTTTAGTGGTGTACAGGGCGACACATGCGTATTTTCCCTATACGGACACCATTTTTAGCCTTCGCCTTATAACCATTCTTCCCCTACGAACTTTTGTTTTCGCCTACAATAACACTTTTCCCGTACGGATGCGGCTACGTTTTCCCCTACAAAATTATCCTTAGTAAATAGCAATAGATTGATATCGGATTTCTTTCATATACAGAGAGATGGACGAAAACGGCACGAATAGTTTACGGAAATTTCTCTGTAATCCTTCGGGCGATTTAAGAATTATTTCTGAAAATTGTCAAAAACCTCGATAACATCCCCTATAAATCATCAAACTTCTTTTCCCATACGAGTCATTTCCCCGTAGGTTATCCCCCTATTATGAAACTGCATTCATATATTCTTTTTCATTGATTGGTTTAAAAGAATGTCACATGATGAAAAAATAAACACACTACCCGTGGTATGGTTCTGATGTGACAAGAAAGTATTTTTTACGGTATCCGTTAAATAGTTACTTTTTAAACCGTATAATAGTACTCAAAGCCTAAATAGTTTTAAATTATTTCTTGACGTAGGAGGGAGAGCGGGACGAGTCGCACCATTTGTTGTTCTTTGGCTGCTTCTAGAGCCGTCATTATCTTTCTTTGTTTCAGTGCTTTATTATTGTATGAAGCCCTAGGTATTATCTAACTAATATCTCTTATTTTCACCGAGGACATGCAAACAGTTTTGACAAAAATGGGGGCCCGGAAGATTTCCGCTGGCAGGTGCCAACCTGCCCCACCCGGGGCAAGTTCGCCCGTTAGGCGGGCGAGTTCGCCCATAGGAAAAACGACGTGATATATAAATTAATTTACCAAAGACATTTACGGAAACAACAGTAACAAAATAAAATGTTCTATAGCATACATGTAGTATGGCGAACAAATAACATGAACTCATATGAACTACAGGGCTCGTGCAAGATAAATCTGGTATAATTTCATTTCTTCAATGACCTGTGGTGGAAGTAGCTGTACGAATATTGCAAAGTGGACTTCGCATTACTCACATAGTAAATATGAGAGAAAACGTCATTTAATCGTATCTGCTTTCCTTATTCAGTGTTAACGTGTACAGCTCCCGGGGCGAACCTGCCCCGGTCGCAAAAGGGGCGAACTTGCCCCACCGTGGCTGCGATTTCTTTTCTCTGTTGCTACGCAAATTGTCTACAATCTAAGTATACAACGGTATATATAGGGCAATATATCACACCTTTCTAACTAACAAAAACTTACTATAACTACATTCATGAATAGTCTTAGAAAATACAAGATCGAATACTCAAATGGCCTTCGAAACAGATAATTCGCGTATTTTCTGGGATTCCAGGCACATACACCTCTTCGCCAACGTATCTGTTGTAACTTTGCGGTAGGTTGTCAAGTTACATCATCAACGAAACTTATATCTAATCAACAACAAAGGCGGTAAAAATTCACGTGGTGGGCGGGACTCGCTCGCTCTCTCGCGCCAGCGATCTGATATGCTCCACGATTTAGTTTCGATCTGTCAGCTTTAGCCAATCAGAGGGGAGCTCATGCTGGCATAGCCTATGTCAGCAGCGATTTAATTCAAAGCACAACGAAAACCACGAAAACAACTCAGGGATAATACATGTTTATTACTTATTGGAAATTTTAAACAATGGTGGCTGTAAATGCAACTACTCTACGGAAAGCCATATGTAATTCCCTGTTTGATATTATGCATTTTTAACTCATTAAATTATATGGTCCTAGTTATTTCACAATAAAACTTTATAATAGTTCGTCTTGCGCCTCCGTGTGTGCCAGCAGACGGCTATACATATGCTACACACGAACGACTTGCACAGACGCGAATGACCAATACATCGAGGCGCTGAGGCTGAGGTGGGATGAAGGGCGTGGCTTCCCGACATTGAGAGCCTGGTTCGAAACTGCCACGGCCAGCGTTGTTTCCTGGGGTAAGAACTTAGGTCCGCTTACCTCTCTCCATCCAGGCAGTATAAATGGGTACCTGAGAGGGACTGAGAAAGCTATTTGTGACATGAATAGCCGAGCGCCTAACAGCGCTGGCCGGCTGCTAAGGAATACTCCCAGCGGAGTGGACGGTGCTGCGCACATAAAGGCCAGGCCTTAACATGGGTTCAATGGATAGGCGGCGGGTAATGTATGACGTGATGAGCTTTGTTTCTTTACAGTAGTAGTGCTGCCGCTCTAGATAGGTTTTTTTCTGCCCAAAAAAATCCTGAAACATGGGGGTATGTTAGTGGCGGCGCGAAAATCCTTAAACATGCGGTTTTTTTCATGATTTTGATAATTTTACGATTTACATAATATTTTTGCTTATTTCTGCATCGCTAATGCACAAAAATGTCATTTTCTTCACCAAAAAGCCTTAATAATAGGTCTCTCTCGCCAAAATGACCCCCAAGGGTCTGTTCGACTTCGCGGCCCGCGTGGAACCTAATTTGAGTTATCCCCCCCCCCCTTTGTGTTACCGTAGCTGACGAACTGCGACGTCTACGCCGTCTCCATCATCGGCAGATGTTAGTTACAAGGATGCGAAATAATTTGAAATTAAATTGCTTCTGCTTAAATTGATCGAGTGTGAACTACGCCTGTTTGCAACACATATACGCCCGACGCTATATTATTTCATGGTAACTTTCGAAACCTGTGCTACATAGAACACATAACACTCGCCAAGTCCCTTTGTGTGGCTACATTGGATAAAGTCGTGCATGTCACAGCAATATCTAAGCTTTATTTGCGCGTGTGACCCGTTCGATCCCGCTACAGTTTTGTTTTTACAACGTTTCTTTTTTTTCATTAAAGCCACTGGCTAACATCTCCACAGTTTAAAAAAAACTACGACGTTGCACCCTTGGTACTCATCCTTCTCAGAATAAGCCCATAAAATGTGTTTATTTTTTTCAATGATAATGCTGACTTCTGGGCATGCGTTGCACCATATAGCTTTATTAATTAAATGTTCCGCAGTTTTTGGATATTATCAATAGACCCAGGATTGCAGGCCACCAGAATCACGGCAATAATTTTATGTTAACATTCATTTCGTCATAAAGTGTTAACAAAACACAGCTGACAAACCCTGTTGTGGCTGTTTTGATAAATTAAAGCTGTGTAAAGTTACACTCACAGGCATACAAAGTGAGTCATTTTGACTCAATTTGCACAAATTTTTAGTGAGGTCAGGTGAACATTGACTCACTAGCACAATCGATGGAGTTCTCCATTGACTCACTTTATATGTGCACCAGTTAGTCAATGAGCTGACGCATTTTGCAAATGCATCGACTAGACTCACATGGTCGTAAAAAATGAGTCAATGATCGAACTTTTGATGTCATGCTTAAAATTAAAAGTGAGTCAACTTGAAAGTCCTGGCCGTGCACGGAAAGCTTTTCGCTCGCGCTCCATTCCTAAATGTTGGCATTCTTTTCGCCTAGACTAAGTTTTAGACTGCTTCTCTTTTTTGCTCTAATCCTTAGACTAGAATGCTCCGCTCGACGCTGCGGCAGCTCTCTTCTTCGGGACTGGCGCGCTCTCTCTCGCGCTCTCAGTATACATCTATCTCTATGGTGTTATAAATTAAAGAGCAGTCTCCGCTCGCAGCTGGCCTACGCTTTCGGGATTGGCGGTAAATTAAACGCGCGCTCTATGACTTAGACTATCTTGTCCTCCGCCGACGTCGGCCATATTGATCAGCTGTTCTGGGAGAATTAATTAGTCAGTTTTATAATCTTACCAATTTCCCACGAATAATTGTATCAATGATACTCGAAACGCCGCTGAGAAGGTGGATCTTACTGCAAGGAAAACGAGGAAATTTTGATGTATCGGATGAATATAGTTGATGGTATTCGGGATAATAGTATTCATGTGCTTACGGTTAAGCATAAGTATCTTTATGCTCAATGTATGCTAGAAACTATGAAATGCCCTGCAGCTCTTTTCCATGTGTTTCATTGTGTTTGGGGCTTATACAGTTTGCTATCAAAAAAAGGCAATCTATGTTTAGGCAGCCTAAAATATTGCCCAACTACTTTGATTATAAAAGTTTTAAGTACTTACGCGTGGCCCAAAAGAATGCTACAGCATGCGGATCTTTAATTCTTCAACATCATCACAAATGTTATTGGTGAATTATTTCATGGGTCTCAAAATTCTTATTTTTCAAACAATGGTTACCTGTCATGATTTGATTAACGGCGTTTGGATTCTAGGGCTATTTTTATGACGGCAATGTAATTTCCTAAAACTTTGCTTATTTTTTTCGAATTCAGCGATCATCAGAACACCGGAATATTTCTCGCGAACGACTTAGCCATGAGAATGGGCATTGCACTATCCAGGTGCAATGACAAATGGTAAGCCATACGCTTACCATTGTTTCCGTATTTTGTTCAAGCGGAGGCATTCCAGTCATCTGTCCCCGCTTATTTCTATGGCACGCTGTTACGTGGAGAATATTTTGGTGCTTCCAGGTTCGCGGGAGATGAAAAAGAAGACAAATTTCGAAAAATTCACATTTGCCTCAGAAATAATCGGTCCCTTGGAGCAAGCGCGCTTACTTCAAAGATCAATTCTCATGGGTTAGTGTGTGGTGTGGGAAAAGAATGTTTCTCAACAAACGAAATAACAATTAATGGCATTTTGCTTTTCTTCACTGATGTTTGAAGAAATTAACGATCGTTTTATGTGTAGCATTCTTTCTGCGGGCCACCCTGTATAGGCTATCCTTAATAGAGCCAACTTATCTTCTTTCCAATGAATAGCTCACTGTCTCTCGGTGTTGTGCATGACCGAGGTATTACTCGCTCTTGAAGTGAACAATGTCAAGTCACACTTATTTCCAGTTTTGGTTCAATGGATGAAAGAATAAACGATAACAATATAATGGATTTCATGTTTTAAAGATGAAAGATGTGTATTCACGATTTCATGTAAGTTATGCCAAAACTTGGAAAAGGTGTGAATTGATTTGTCATCTTCAAGAACATTAGTCGGTAATGCATTGACACCAGTGAGGTATCATTTAGTTCGATGTCTACACGTTCGGAGTCTAAACCGGGGTTTACGCCAGGTCCTTAGGAGTCTCAGGAATTCCGGAGTAAAGTCGACACGGTAATTTTCAGAGTTAAACCTAGAGATAACTCCGACGAATTTTAACTCCAGTTGTCTACACGTTCGGAGTTAGCCTCTGCGGCTAACCCGCGAGCCCCTTAGAGGTCTCAGGAACTTCATAATCAACCGAGAATTCGTTGAGCCATGAAATTCGGACTCAACTCCAAAGATTTAACCTGAAACACTCAGGATTGAAGTTCGAACGGGACTTGCGAGCATAGACTCAGATTCCCAAAATTGTCAGTTCGTTCAAGCTACACACCATCGCTCAGAGCTTAAAGGTGTGTGTGAAATTGCCTCCAGAACAGTATGGAGTTTGGCGACTTACCTGAAGTATACCACGAGCTGAAAGTGTTTATTTTGGATGGAAGGATTTGTCTTGATTTATTCACTTGAAGAGAATCAAGCATGCGGCAAACCGAGTATTTCTTGTTAAACCATAGAGATTAAATCGAAAACCAGCCTACTACAAACATTTGGCCATATCACAATGAATATACATTGCATACATAAAATTTAGTTCGTTTAAAACGAGTCAACGTTTGCCCACTAAACCTGTCACAGCAGAATCCATTGCACCAGATCACTTCGATTTCTAAAACAGCTCCAAAGTTTGAGGGCCTACCTCCAATCATAGTTATTTACTTTAAAGACCAGAGCCCTTAACTGTTGCAGGTCTGTGATGACAATAGACCTGTTTACAATGTATTTGTTAAATCTTATGGATGTTTCTCTTCCGACAGCCTGCTACGTGATAGCTATTTCTGTTACCTGTACTTTGAATATCGCATTCTTCAACCACATTGCACAACCAAAACTTTGCATACATTAGTTTGATAGCATACGTTCTGGCAATCGCTATTAACGCGTTGTCAAGAAGATCTTTATAAGCAGGTATGCACAACATTGTAACATATATTGTGAAACATTGTCTATTCACGCCTGTACTTGCCGGGGCCGGTTCATGGGTTTCCATTGGGTAGGTTATTAACATGTTTCGTTTACATGTATCGCCAGGTTACTCTTCCCCTAATCTCGAACGACAATGACACACGCGATCAGACAAAAGAGCTTTCTAATTTTGGTCGGAGAAAGAAACGCAAACATCTCATATCCATTTTGGGCAAAAGTGGAATCTATGGATGAGGAAATAAATTCAGAAACCTCTTATCTAAGAAATCGTCTGGGGAGGAGGTCGCGCTCTCCTGAACGATTCTTTCTAGTCAGTCACATTTGTTGCAGCTTTGGCCTGCGATTTATTGTTATTGTTAATATCAAATAATGAGTACATTTTGTTATATAACTGCATATAATCTGTTTAGCAAGACCTTGTATGTAAAGCCAGTGCTCAACCCATTCCTCTAAAAATATATTTATCAAATAAATTAATGCACGTATGTCACTGAATGAAA
>JZLH01S0623963.1:63991-78825 GCA_001188425.1 Eucidaris tribuloides | reverse complement strand
TCCGACCATGTTTGACTTCACGATGCCAGCCAAAATTTTACAAGGTCATATGATGGGGCATCATCACCATAAGTTACTTTCATTTCATCAAAAGTCTCCCGTGGTGTGCGTCCTTTCAAATACAAAAACGGATCACTAATCGACACTCAACAGGCTCCATTTCACACTTGACTCAATTCAAACACCTGTAAATCAGAAACCATAATTAGTTCAGAGCTGTAATTTGTCACTTACATGTAATCTATAGAGATATAAATAATTGCACGTGCAAAATTTCAGCTAGATCAAACAAATGGAAGTGGGTCAGGGACATCACTTATTGAACGCCCCTCGTATGATGTTGTTTGAATGAAAATATCATTCTTTATGAAAGATGGAAGCAAAATTTGTTGTGATTGACCAACACTGGACTTTTTGCTTTGATTAATGATGCTGAATTTTACCTTCTCGAAGTGCAAATTCACACATTGGTCTTTCGATATTACTGCTTGTAACGTAATACGCAAGTTGAATTTGATAACAATAAAACATTATTTTGATTTAATGTTTGATCATGAGACCTACATTTTAAAGATAAGATATCATTGCAATCTATGCTTTATATCAACATGCCTGAATGTTTTGACTGTGAAATGTGTGTTCATAACACATTTCATGTGTTATGAACACATGTGTGTTCATAACACACATGGTCCACATACCGTGGACCATGTTCATAACATGGTCCACGGTAGTCATAACCAGTAATTGCATGTGATTTTCTCTTTGAAGGCTCCTTCAGCCGGTCAATTCAATCTTCGTACACGTAATCCGTTGCTTGGCAACAAGACCTTCTTACTTACTGGGAAAGTAGTTTATGTAAATATTGGCTCGTAGTGTAAATACGCTATCACATTATATCAATGTCAAGCCGGTAAGATATTCCATCAATATTCTTGAAAGAAAAGCAGATCTCTTAAACTAAAAATGCTTGAACTCAGAAAACTGATTATTACATGTATTATTAGTATTATTATCATTATTGTTGTCATTTTTCAAAGAATATTAGGTTGATAGGATATGCCCTCTCCCCCTCCCCCTCCCCCAACCCCACCCCGAAAAAAAGAAGCTGTTAAAAGTCTTATCAACATAAAATTTTGCATGGAAAATAGTATACATGTGGTATCACTACATACATGTAGAGTGTTCTTTATTTGAGCTGAAATGGTTCCATTTATACAGAATAGGGGGTTTAGACTCAACTTTTGGAGGGATTTCTGTCTGTTTTTAATTTGGCTCTAAGGACAGATAACAGACTCACACCAGTAGATAGGCCTACATAAGAAGTCTAAGACCCCGGTTACACTAAAAGTCGAAAGCATTCTGAAAAACGGTCTCAGAACGATTCTCTCAAGGTGTAACCACAACAACTGACCCAAAAGTGGACCAAGAGCATTCCAAAAGCTTTTTTGTCGGACCACCCCCACAGACCGTTTTGAAAGCGGTGTAACCACACAAGCATTCTGAAACTGATCCAGCTCCTGAAGTTATGTGACATAAGTAGCCACGGGAACTGCATCGGCAGGAAATACAGACAGACATTTGACCACCAAATGGGCATGGTCAAATCGTTGCCAGTGGTAATAGCTCCTCTACAGAATATGAGGCAGCTGGTGTGACGGTGGTGTAACCACACCAGTGAAGGTCCAAACCCGTTCCAAGATTATTAAATGGAGGCATTCCGAGATCGTTCTCAGAACAGTTATGTTGGTGTAACCAGGCTCTTTGTACAGACTTTAACTGTAATTACCTCATTTCTTTTGACAATGGCTGCCTTCTGTAGTACTTTGACTGCATACACCTTTCCATCTATCTTGTGTTTGGCCAGTAAGACTTTACCGAAGCTGCCCTTACCAATGACCTTCAGAAAGTCAAAGTCACTGGGCCTCGCTCTGTAGAGAGATGGAAAGTTAAGATCAAATTAGTTAATAGTTTGAAAGTGGATATGAATGAGACAGAAAGTAAAAGGATTTTTTTTTTCAGTTTTGGGGAAATGGAATCCTAAATTACAGTATCCATATTCTAAACATATACAAATTTGACACATCCAAAAATGGAATTAAAGATTTTGTGTAACATTGTTTCAACTTTCAAGTTTAAAAAATCTGAGCTACATGATCCCCCATGCTACCAGTGTCTTTGATAAGGTCTAGAAATAAAGCCCTGAAAAAATTGTATTTCAAGATGATTATTTAGTGCTTCAAAAAAGTGAAAATCATAAGTTGACCGTATTCACCTGCCCATTTCCTCCCATACACTTATTGTGTGCAGATCTAGGCTATTTTGTACTCACCCCGAGTACTAATTGTTTATTCATTCATATCTTGCCAGTGGCAGCATAAATTTCCAAACTTTTGTATTCTAGGGTGTTTATTTGTCCATTTAAACACTACTATGTAGCTCAGAGAGCAAAGTTTGGCAACTATTTTAATTTGAAGCTACACAATGCTAGCCTGTGTCTTTAAGTATAGACTGTCCAAACTTGTCTATTAAAAGAGTTAAGAAGTGAATAAATAATAAATAAACAAATAAGATCATACAATAAATAAATACACATAAATCAATAATAAAAATAAATACATGAATAAATCAATTAATCAAAATAATCAGACATGATATAAATAAATTACACGAGTCAATCACTTTGTGGCTATTAAATATAGATCACCCCTTAATTTGCTATGGGTCTCTTCCAATTTACTTTCAATATAAAGCAGGAATGTACGACTCCATGTACTTTTGAGGGGCGGTCATGAAAGTTTCTAAGAAATGAAACAAAGTTCTGATTCAGATTACCTCACAAACATCTTAAAAGTGCATTTACCCTTTTTAAGAATTTACAAAACGATTGAGAAACTATTAAGAGTTCTGAATATTTTGTGACATTCAATACTAACACAAAGGTAGTACAGTATTTGGAAACAAGATTTTTGAAATACCTCTGTTGTACATTCCTACATTTAATGGGTGTCAATTTCAGCCCTGGTTTCACTTTTCCAGACAAACATAACCAAGAAATTTGACGATAACCCATATCCCATATTTCCTCATATTACACACATTGTAAGACTTCAAGGTTTCAATTCTGTCATACTTCTAGTCTAACACAAGTATGACTTGTTTTTTTATGTAATGGACATATTTAGGAAGCTCAACAATTCTGGTGATATATTTAATTTTTTTAATTTTGATTTTGGTAGTTCAGATTTTAGCATTAGTTACATAATGAATTTGATACAATGATTTTGTTACTTAAGAATAAGTTAAGATCATACTTCTGAATCTGCTTACAATTTAGTTACTTATTTATTTTTTTATATTTTTTTTTTCAGGGACAGGTTGTATTTGATTGCAAGCTTGTGAATTACAATTAGTGAACTACACTTAGTGAATTGGTAATATTCTTGCAACTATTAACAATGCCACAGAAATTACAGCTCTATGGACAATGTGTGTATTACATGGTGCATATTTGTGACTTTGGCATGTTGAGAATTACAGTAATGTATGCAGTAATGAACATAATAGCAAATTAATACAGGAGAAACTCTACAAAATCTTCCAACCACAACAGTTCTCATTAGTATAAATTTTATAGCACTTCGCTTTACCTAATTTATTGGACGGGATGAAAGCCATGGAGATTTTAATGAGCTTCAGAAGGACAGACCTGGGCAACATGCTAATGTGTAAATGTATGGATTCTCCAGTATCGCTTCCCTGATTTAATTAAGGCTGTAGTTATTGCATCTTCACGGCTGTAACTTAACACCCGCCCACTCGTACGCCCACCAATCGCTGGTAACCATGGCGATGAGTAGAACAGACTTACAATCATTCTATCCAGCTAGCGGGCACAGGTTTAAAGAATAGCGATGGCAGCTGGCCAAATATTACGTTTAAAATCCATTAGAAATTGAGTGACTTATTCATCTTACTGAGCAGGGTTGTCGCTACGCCGAGCGGCGCTGGGCGGGGCCGCCCACTACCCAAATTTTCCACCCGACACTCTGGGTGAAAGACCAGTCTCCCGCCCGGCACTATTTTTCATTACCAATGATTTTTTTTTTGCTTAAAAAAATGAGAATATTTTCAATCAAACTAACATCATCAGGCTCGGATAATAGTCATGAATACTACCTCATGACTTCTTACTATAATGTAGTTTTTAAAATGTACGATATCACTTGCTTAGCAGCGAATTGATCATAATCAGCGTCTACTATCCCCAGAAGATGTCACTGCGCTCCGCTCGCATGGTCAGGGCAGCAGCAAAATTTCCACCACTCAGACAAGTCTGGCTACATCCCTGTTACTGAGAATCATTTACTAGTTCCCAACAAATGTGAAGAACACAAATTGTGTTACATGCATGTCACAATTTGCTGATGGGGGTAAAATCATGTACAACATACATGTCTCAATATTTTGGTGAAAATGACTTTTTAATGTAACCTTTTAGCTAAAAGGCCTTCTTGAGCACCCCTACAAAATGTATGGGCACCAATTATAACCCCACATTTCTTCTACTAGTCAGGAGCATTTTCATAACTCCTTTCAGCCAATTTTTCTCTTAATCTTCTTACAGAGTATTATTCATTTTGAGGACTATAAAAGTAACTCCCTTGACCTGCACACAATGATATTGTGTGGGTTTGAATAACCTTAATACCTCATAAGGCAATATTAATGAGGACAAGGATTACAATTGATGCTGGTGGTGGAGGAGGAGGAGGAAGGAGGAAGAGGAGGAGGAGGAGGGAGGAGGAAGAGGAGGAGGAGGAGGAGGAGGAGAACAAGGATGAGGAGGAGGGGAGGAGGAGGAGGAGGAAGAGGAAGAAAAGAAGAAGAAGAAGAAGAAGAAGAAGAAGGAGGAGGAGGAGAGGAAGGAGAAGAATAAGGGAGTGGTGGTGGTGATAATGATGATGATGATGATGATGATGATAGATGGGATGCAAACAGGAAAAGGATGGTGGAGAAAGAGGATGAGAAGGGAAAATAGGGGGAAAAAGAAAAAAAAAGAGAAAGAAAGAGCAGAAGAGTACATGAATAATTAATAGTGTGACCACAGTCAGTCCCAACATCTATTAGGGTGGGAAAAAAATATTTTTACCGGATCTTAACAAAGTCAAGAGTTTCAACAATAGCAATCAAAGAGAACAATCTGGTGTTGTGTATTTTTACAAACTACAGCTAAGCATGCAAAAGAGTTAATTGGGCCAAGGTTCTGAAAACTTCTGGAGCAGAGAATAGCAAAAGAGGAGAGGAGGATACTAGCTGTACTCACGATGGGTTAGCCGAGGGGCCCAGGTTGATGGTGTTGGGGTCTGTGGGGCCACTGAAGTACTCCGTGTTGTTCTCATCGATGACATTGTTGTCCGAATTGTTCCTGGGGTCGTCGAGCGACAGAAAGTTTTGAACTTCTGGGCTGCGGAGGCAGAAATAAAAAGATGGAACAAGCAAGAGCATTAAGAATGGTGATCAAATCATCCTGCCATACCTCAAGACCAATAATCAACGCATCTTCTTCACTTTACAGTTTCGTGACTTCATCATATTACATTTTCACTTTTACTTCATACTCTTATCAATCCATATTGCAGGAAGATGGACTTGATTTGAACACATTCATGCTTGTATTCCATTGCTATCTCTCTACTTCATCTCTCACAATATCTTCAATTCCTTCTAGTTTATGTCTTTATTATCACACATACAGTATCGGCATGCTTGTTCTGTGTATGAGCATGTGTCAGTGTACCTCATTGAGTATACATGTGCATGTGTGTGTGTGTGTGTGTGTGTGTGTGTGTGTGTGCGCGCGCGCAAAGGGGGGGGGGTGATGGTGCTTGTGTGTCTCTCTATCTTCTTGTAACAGGCAACAATGGATATACATGTAACATACAGTTAGCCTTTATTCCATCACCCTTATGGGTAAAAAACCAAAAGGTGCAAATAAAAATGTACCCTACAAATCAATGGTTGTAAACATGTGCCCATCTACAGATCTGTCTTTCTGTCTGTAATACATATACATGCAGGTGAAAGATGGTATCCATACATGTACAACTGTTGACTTAATAAGCCCAAACATTCATGCAAGTATTTTCATATGCAATAATATTTTACAGAAGCAGCTATCAATCGTTCTCAATTTGGAAAGAAAACATCCCCACTCCTCCCACCCCACCCGCCACACACACACACACACACACACACACACACACACACATGTGCAGGTACATATGCCTGCTTCTGACCAAAGATAATTTCAGATAAGAAATGTCTGAGTTTGATTTCTTTGCCCTTTATTTTCTTCCTCTGTCGCATCTCACCACCAACCTTGGCATTTACCTCCCACTTCTTCTAGTAGGCAAGGAAGACGATAAAAACACACCTTTTTTTTCTTCGTGCAACATCCTGTACATTGTCTGTAGATGAAAAGCAAGTGTAATGTCCAGCCATGGAACAGAATTAATCTGATCCATGTACATGCATGAAATTCTTTGTTCTTCACATGTACATGTATTAAAGTATTTACGGGCCTACATGTATGTGGGAGTTCTGGATGACTGCCTACAACAACAAGAGATACTGAAATTTGAGATGTGATCGAGTGGCATGTTCATCAACAGTGGACATGCTCCTCTTGAAAATGAGAATTTGTTTGGGGTTTGCGTCCTCATTTTTTGTTTGGGATCTAGCAGTAATCCCAAGGTTATACTTTTGATGAGAAAAATAATTGATCTGAATATGTTACTGTTTGTGTTCTTGTATGTGCCAGTATACCATAACAGTTTTGCCAATTGTCTTTCGATTACATTTTCTTTACCAATCTAATCAGTAAAGTTTAAAGGACATTATTGAACTCCATCCAAGTCCAACAACAGCATGATCAAGTGCAAATGGAGGAGTAAGAAGAGGAGGGGGAGGGGGAGGAGGTCAAGGAGGAGAAGAGGAAGATGGAAATTTAAGAAATATTGCCTTAACTGATATTTGCACTTAACAGACTGACAGAAGGATCTAACAATATCACACTACTTTGATTTCATGTGAAAAGAGCCAATGGTTTTTAAGTTACAGACAATTTAGTGTTAAGGCCCTTCTGCCGGGAATTACTTTCATTTCATCAAAAGTCTGCCCGTAGGTGTGGCGTACCTTTTTTCAAATACAAAAAAACAGATCACTGCTCGCAACACGACTCAACAGGCTCCATTTCACACTTTGACTCTAATCAGTCAAACAGCCTGTAAATCAGAACCCAATAATTTAGTTCAGAGCTGTCAATTTGCCACTTAATCGATAGATGATATAAATAATTGCACATGCAAAATATTCAGCCTAGATCAACAAAATGGAAGTAGGTCGGGGCATGTACTTATTGAACGTCCCTCATATGATGTGTTGAAATGACAAATATGCATACTTATAGAAAAGATGGAAGCAAAATTTGTCGTGATTGCACCAAAAACTAGACTTTTGCTTTTGATTAATAATGCTGAATATCACCTTTCTCGGAAGTGCAAAGTTCACACATTGGTCCTTTTGATATACTGCTTGTAAATGTAAATACACAAGTTGAATTTGATAACAATAAAACATATATTTTTGATTTAATGTTTGATCATGAGACCTACCATTTTAAAGATCAAGATATCATTGCAATCTAATGCTTTATACATACAATGCCTGAATGTTTGACTGTGAAATGTGTGTTCATAAACAATAGGTCCCCGTAGTACATAACCAAGTAATTGCATGTGATTTCTCTTTGAAGGGCTGCCCTTCATATCACAGAGCCGGTCAAATTCAATCTTACGTATACTACCGTAATCCGTTGCTTGGCAACAAGAACCTTCTCACTATACTGGGAAAGTAGTTTAATGATAATATTGGCTGGTAGTGTAAATACGAAAACTATCACAATTATATCAAACTGTCCAAGCCAGTACATATTCCATCAAACAGTTTCTTGAAAGAAAAGCAGATCTCTTCAACATAAAAGAAGTGTTGAACTCAGAAAACTCATTATTACATGTATTATTAATATTATTCATCATTATGGTTGTTTGTCAATTTTTCAAAGAATAAGATTAGGTTGATAGGTATAGCGCCTCTCCCCTCACAAACCCCCTCCCCCAACCCACACCCAAAAAAAGAAGGACTGTTAAAAAGTCGTATCAACCCAAAATATTTGCAATTAGGAAAATAGTATACCATAGTTGAAATGCACATACCAAATACAATGTAAGTGTTCTTTATTTGAGCTGAAAAGGTTCCATTTATACAGAATAGGGGGTTAAGACTAACTTTTGGAAGGGATTTCTGAGTCTGTTTTTTTATATGGCTCACAAGGACAGAAACAGACTTCACACAGAGATAGCCTACATAAGAAGTTTAAGACAGCCGGTTACACAAAAGTCGAAAAGCATTCTGAAAACGGTCTTAGAACGATTCTCTCAGGTGATAACCAGCAACAACTGACCCAAAATGGAACCAAGAGCATTCCAAAAGACATTTTTCAGACCCACACGTGCCCACAGTGGTCTGAGACACATTCTCAGACGCGTTTTGAAAAGGGTGTAACCACACAAGCATTCATGAAACTGGATCCAGCTCCCGAAGTTTATCGTGAGCATAAAAGTAACCACGTGAACTGCCATCGGCAGAAATACCGGACAGACATTTGACCAACCAAAGATGACGCAAATATGGGCATGGTCAAAAAACGTAGCCAACACGTGGTAAATAGCTCCTCTACAGAATATGAGGCGGCTCGTGTGACGGTGGTGTAACCAAACACCAGTGAAGGTCGCAAACCCGTTCCCAGATGAATTAAGGAGGCATTCCGAGATCCGTTCTCAGAACAGTTATGTTGGTAGTAACCAATGCTCTATTGTAAACAGACTTTAAACTGTAATTACCCAATTCATTCTTTTGCAATGGCTGCCATTCTGTAAGTACTTTGGAACTGCATACACCTTTCATCTATCTCTTGTGTTTGGCAGTAAAACTTTTACCAGAAAGCTGCCGCTTAAACCAATGACCACTTCAGAAAGTCAAAGTCGACTGGGACTCTAGCATCTGTAAGAGAGATGGAAAGTTAAGATCAAAATTAGTAATAGTTTTTGAAAAGTTGGAATATGAATGAAACAGAAAAGTATTGTTGAACATTTATGCTACCAAAAAGGTATTTTCTTTATTAGTTTCAGGTTTGGGGAAATAGGAATCCCAAAATTACAAGTATCCAATATCCACTACTCAAAACAATATATAAATTTTGACACATCCAAAAAAAATGAGAATACAGATTGTGTAAACAATTGTTTCAATGTTAAAAAATATTGAGCTACATGTATTCGCCGCATGATAATCCAAACAGTGGTTCTTGATAAGTAGTCTATGAAATAAAGGCCCCTGAAAAAATTGTATTTCAAGATGAATTATTTAAGTATGCTGTTAAAACGTGAAAATCGAAAGTTGACGCATATTCACTCAAGCCCATTTCACTCATTACATTAACTGTGTTGGCTATGATCTAGGCTATTTTGTACTCACCTGAGTAACTAATTGTTTATTTCATTCATATCTGCCAGTGCAGGCATAAAGTTTCCAATGCATTTGTATTGTAGGGATGTTTATTATGTCATTTAATATACTACTATGTTTGCTACACAGAGCAAAGTTTTGGGCAATTTTTTTTAATTTGAAGCACAACAATGCTAGCACTGTGTCTTTAAGTAAGACTGTCTCAATACTTGTCTAAAGAGTTAAAGACGATGAATAAATAATATAAATAAACAAATACTCATAAACATATAAATAAAATACAAACATATAAGTCAATTAATAAAAATAATTAACATGAAATATCATCAATTAAGTCAAAAAATAATCTAGATCATGGTATAAAAATATAAATTACACGAACAATCACTTTGTGGGCTATTATAAATATAGATACTGAAACCCTTAACCTATCTTATGGGTCTCTTCCAATTTACTTTCGAATAATATAAAAGCAGGATATGTAAGATTCCAATGACATTTTTGAGGGGTAGGTCATGAAAGTTTCTAAGAAATGAAACAAAGTTCTGATTCAGAATTACCCTCACAAACATTCTTAAAAAGTGAGCAAGTTTGCTCTTTATATAAGAAGTATACAACACAGGATAAACTATTAAGGTTTGGAATGTTTTGTGACATTCAATTATTCTAACACACACAAAAAAGAACACTAAGGTAGTAACTAGTATTGTGGAAACATACAAGATTTTTGAAAATACCTCTGTTGTATCATGTCCTACAGTTCATATGGTGTACAAATTTTCAGCCCTGGTTTCACTTTTCCCAGATCAAACGAAATACAGAAGAATTCGACGTACCCCAATATCCCATATTTCCAAACATATTACATCAGCATTATGTAAGACTTCAAGGTTTCAATTCTGTATACACTTTCTAGTCTAACACAAATGTATGACTTGTATTTTTATGTAATGTATCATATTTATGAAGCTCAACAATTCTGGTGAATATTCAGTTTTTTCAATTTTGATTGTTGATTATGTTCAGAAGAATTTTAAGCATAAGATACATAAGTGAATATTGATAACAATGATTTTGTTATGCTTAAGACAAAAAGTAGATTCTGAATCTTGTCTTACGATTTAGTTATACTTATTTAATATGTTTTTGTTTTTCTTTTTTTACAGTGGAACAGGTTGTATTTTGATTGCAAAAGCTTGGTGATGTATACATATTTAAGTGAATAACATCTTAGTGGAAATGGTAATTATTCTTGCAACTATTTAAAATGCCACAGAAATTTACAGATCATATGGACTTTGGTGTAGTATTACATGGTGCAATTTGAGACTTTAGACAAATGTTGAGATTACAGTAATGTATGCAGATAATGAACAATATATAGCATAAATGTAATACGGAGTAAACTTGACAGAATCTTCCCACCACACAACAGTATCTCATATAGTATATAAATTATTAATAGCAACTGATTCGGCTCACCTAATTTATTTGGACGGGATGAAAGACATGAAGATTAAATTGATGCTTCAGAAAGGACAGACCTGGGCAATCATTGCTAATGTGTAAATGTATGAATTCTCCAGTATCGCTTCCTGATTTTAAATTAAAGGCTGTTAGTTATTGGCATCTTCAATCGGCTGTAAACTTATAGCACCCGCACCACTCGTAACGCGACACACAATCACGTCATGTAAACTAATGGCGATGAGTAAAGCAGACCTACAATTCATCATCCAAAAGTCTAGCGGACGCACAGGTGATTAATATGAATAGGCGATGGCAAGCTGCCAAAAACTATTTACATTTATAAAATCCATTAGAGAATTGAGTGAATCTTATTACATCTTACAGAAGGCAAAGGGTTGTCGCTACGAGTACATAGAATAATACCGGGCGCGGCTGGCGAGGATCCGCCCATATACCCAAATTTTCCACCCGACACTCTGGTGATAAGACCAAGTCCTACCCCGCCGGCACTAAGAAACAAATAACCTTTTACATTAGTTTTATTTTTTGCATTAAAAAGAGAATATTTCATCCAACTAACATACAATCAGCTCGGATAATAGTCATAATTACTACCTCATGACTCACTATCTAAAAAAAAAAAAAAAAAAAAATAATGTAGTTTTTTAAAATGTAATCGATATCACTTGCTTAAGCAGCGAGATACTTGATCATAATCAAACGTCTACTATGCCCCGCAGAAGATGATCAACTATTATAATAGAAAAAAAAATAAAGCGGCTAGAAAATAAAATCGCTCAGAGCATGGTCAGAGGCAGACACAAAATTTCCACCACTCAGAAGCAAGTTCTGGCTCTACATCCCTGTTACTGGAGAATCATTTACTAGTTCCCAAAACAAATGGTGAAATGAACACAAAATTGTGTTACATGCATGTCACAATTTGCTGATGGGGTAAAAATCATGTACCAGCATACATGTCTCAATATTTTGGTGAAAATGACTTTTAATGTAACCACCTTTAGCTAAAGCCTTCTTGACATACCCTACAAAAATTGTATGGGCACAATTATAACCACATTTCTTCTACTAGTCAGGAGCTTTTCATAACTCCTTTCAGCACAATTTTTTCTCTTAATCTCTTACAGAGTATTATTCATTTTGAGGACTATAAAAGTAACTCCCTTGACCTGCACCACAATGAATATTGTGTGGGTTTTGAAAATAAACCTTAATCACCGCATAAGGCAATTATTAATGAGGACAAGGATTACAATTGATGCTGGTGTGTGGTGGAGGGGAGGAGGAGGAGGAGGAAGAGGAGGAGGAGGAGGGAAAGAAGAAGAAGAAGAAGAAGAAGAAGAAGAAGAAGAAGAAAAAGAAAGAAAGAAAAGAAGAAAAGAAGAGGAAGAAAAGAAGAAGAAGAAGAAGAAAAGGAAGAAGAAAGAAGAAGGGGAAGAAGAAGAAAGAAGAAGAAGAAGAGAATGAAGAAGAGAGAGGAGGAGGAGAGAAGGAGAAGAAATCAAGGGAGCGTGGCTGGTGATGAATGATGATGATGATGATGATGATGAATAGAATGGATGCAAACAGGAAAAGGATGGTGGAGAAAGAGGATGAAGAAGGGAATAATAGGGGAAAAAGAAAAAAAAAGAGACAGAAAGAGCAGAAGAGTAAAGCATGAATAATTAAAGTGTGACCCAGTCAGTCCAACAATCTATTAGGGTGGAAAAAGAATATTTTTACCTGATCTTAACAAGTCAAAGTTTTCAACAATAGCAATAAAGAGACAGATCTGGTGTTAGTGTATTTTACAAACTACAGCTAAGCATGCAAAGAGTTTAATTGGGCACAGGTTCTGAAAACTTCTGGAGGCAAGAGAATAGCAAAAGAGAGGAGAGAGCGATACTACTGTACTCACGATGGGTTATGCCCGAGGGGCCAGGTTGATGGTGTTGGGTTCGTGGGGTCACTGAAGTACTCCGTTATGTCTCAATCGATGAACATTGGTTGTCCCGAAATGTTCCTAGGGGTCGTCGAGCGATCAAGAAAGTTTTTGAATCTCTGGCTGGCGGAGGCAGAAATAAAGATGGAACAAGCAAGAGCATTAAGAATGGTGATCAAATCATCCTGCCATACCTCAAGACCAATAATCAACTCATCTTCTCACTTTACAGTTTCGTGACTTCATCATATAAAATTTTCACTTTTACTTCATACTCTTATCAATCCATATTGCAGGAAGATGGACTTGATTTGAACAGATAATGCTTGTATTCCATTTGCTATCTCTCTACTTCATCTCTCACAATATCTTCATTCCTTCTAGTTATGTGCTTATTATCACACTGTACATGTATCAGGCATGTTGTTCTGTTGTTATGAGCATGTGCAGTGTGCCTCATTGAGTATACATGGGCATTTGTGTAGTGTGCGTGTGTGTGGTGTGTGTGGTGTGTGTGTGTGTGTGTGTGTGTGTGTGTGTGTGTGTGTGTGTGTGCGTGTGTGTGTGTGTTGTGTGCGTGTGTGTGCAAAGGGGGGGGGGGGGAAGGGGTGAATCGGTGAAATTGGTGCTTGTCAGCTTGTTGTGTCTCCTCTATCTTCTTTGTAATAGGCAACAATGGATTATAATGTACATTGTAACATAGTTAGCCCATTCCATCACCCTTATGGGTAAAAAACCAAAAGGTGCAAATAAAAATGTACCCTACAAATCAATGGTTGTAAACATGAGTCCGCATTTACAGATCTGTCATTTCTGTCTGTATATACATGTAGGTGAAAGATTGGTAATCATACATGTACACAGTGTTGACATTTATAAGCCCAAACATTCATTGCAAGTAATTTTCAAACGCAATAATATTTTACAGAAGCAGGCTATCAATTCGTTCTCTAATTTGGAAAGAAAACATCCCCACTCCCCCCCCCCCCCCAACACAACCACACATGTGCAGGTACACGTGTGCCTGATTCCTCCAACCCAAAAGATAATTTCAGATAAGAAATGTCTCAGTTTGATTTCTTTGCCCTTATTTCTTCGGCTCTCGCATCTCACTCCAACCTTTGGCATTTACCCTCCTTCACTTCTTCTAAGCAGGCAGGGAGAAGATAAAATAACAAGGACCACTTTTTTTTTCTTCGTGCAACATCCTGTACATTGTCTGTAGAGGGCAAATTCCACGGTAACGATTACAAATAATACAGAGATTTTGGCCTCATATTTTTCCACTCTGTGAGCTACACTTATGACCTTATTCATTTTAATACTGTGATAAGGTGCAGAGGTATCCGCGCTATCACCGAGCAAAATACTCATTTCACTGCTCAGCCATTCAGAAAAAAATAAGAATATACTAAAATCGGGTAACGAATTACCAGAAAAATTGAGTCATATTTGCAGCACTTAGGTTGGGAAAGCAGTTCCTCTGAAATCTACAACAGATTTACAACTAGTCTGATGTCTAAATCGCGATTATTTCATTATATAAAACTTTACTGTGTAAGAGATCTTTGTCAAACATGTCATTCCATCTTTTTCAATGGTTAATCGTCTTTCAGTTAAAGTCGGTGTAACGAATTACAAATTCGGAACGGAATACACCTTCTGAATTTTCAGAGCTGAAAATAAACATTTCCATCGCACTGCAGTTCCTCTGAAATGTCTTGTAGAGATTAGAAATGTTTCCTTCTATAATATTAACCATAAAATAAGTAATATAAGTTGGAGATTTTAAGTATTACAAGTGCAAGATATATCACATAATTATGTATTGTAA